>JAQQSW010000501.1:0-22991 GCA_028646575.1 Pseudocheirus occidentalis | reverse complement strand
TACATTTACATATCATATCCAATTTACTTATTCTAACTCTCAAGTTTGTTTAGATATGTTTAATTATGGTGTGTTATCCATATTTTATCTTTTTAAAAATTCTTAAATCTCACTGAATTTGACTTTTTTTGCAACTCAAGAGTAGAGGTACTTTTTAATAATTAATTTTTAATCCAAATACATATTTGCAAATAATTATTTCATAATAATTTTTATTCTTAGAGGCAGGTTGGTAGTAATACCTCTATGAATCAATCTCATTCTCAGATCATAAGCACCATTAAGAGACAGGCCAAGAATAAATCATTCTCTTGATATAGTCAGTAAAACAATATCAAATACAATTAGCTAACAATTTGGGGAAATAAGAAGTTGAGGTGTTGAGAGTTCCAGTAATTTTTTCTAATATTTTAAGCTTATTTAGTAACATCCAGCACTAGAGCTATGTTTGGCATTATGTTAGCTTTGAGGTATGATACCAATGTGTTCATTTCAACCACTTTAAGGGATATATGACCATATGATGGTTTGGCAGTAGCATCCTCACACTGAAATGCTTAACTCAGTTTTGTGAGGATTGTTTTTACCCTCTAGTCTCTCACTAACTTGTACTTTACCTTCCTCAGAACTACTTACTCTCTAAGCATTGAGAGTAGCATTTCAGTTCTTATTGTCCAGACATTCATTCTTGTTCTGTAAATCCTTCCCTAAATTTTTTTTTCTACATTTCTGCCTTCCTGCCCTGATATTTTTACTGGTCATATCAGCACAAATGTAATTTTTATTACTGGCTGTCATTTGTTTTATGTCTGACTAAGACTGTAAACTCTCAAGTGCCAGGGCCTTGTCTATGGAGTCCCATAAAGGTATGTGTACACCTGCAGCATTGTATAATGCTCTATCACAAGAACATGAGTGCTTTCAGACAGTAAATGTGCCCTGACTTTCTGTTTCCAAAGTAATAAAGTTCCTTTTGTGGGGAGCTTCACCTCAAAGTCAGAAACACCACTGGTACAGATAAAGGATTCATTAATTTCCACAAGTCATTAGATTTATGTGTCTGTCTACAAAGTCAAACAAATAAGGTAACTAATATCCTAGTGATGGAAAAGCATCCATCAACTATGAACAAGACTAAAATACTATCCTTTAATTGTACCCTGCAATCCACTAAAGAAGCATCAGATGGCAAGAAAAGTTTAGGTCACTACCGACTTGAATATGGGAAATTAGATTTTAGAACCAAATGTTTAATTAGCTTTAGCAGATCAGTAATAATGTGCTTTGGCACAGAAAGGCTAAGCAGAAGAATCAGCTGTAAGGAAATAATGCACAGTGCTGGAAACTGTTAAAGGAAAGATTGACAGTTTTCCTTTACACATGAATATGAGTCTTCTTACTGTCTGGTTTTACTACATCTCCTGCCAATTTATTAGATTGTGCTTCTTTCTCTCCCCTGCTCTCCAAGCCCCCACTTCTGGGCTCCAACACTCCAAAGGTCAATCCTTTAACTTTCTCTACTTGTCTGACAAAATGTAATCCTTGGGAGTCATTTTTAACTATCCGTTATCTTGCATCTGCCACTTATAGCCCCAACTTATTTTGCCTTTTGTACTTCTTATGCAATTATTACAGGAATGTGTGGTTTGCATTTCTCTTTAGTTGTTGACCTTTGATATCAGTTTACAGACATTCATTTTTTTTTGTCAAAACCTGGATTTGATAAAATATTTCCCCACTTATCCATATGGATCTTTATAGGATGGATACTTTTTTATCCCACATTCAAAACCATTTCCATTAATGTCTTCAGGATTTCATTCTTCAGAACTTCACATCCTTACTAAGGCTGACAACTATTTAATAATATTAGGCAATTTAACCTTACCTATCTTCTCTTGAATGCCTTTCAAAATTGCCCTCCCAAAATTTAGGATTTATGCCATACCTACTGCTCATGTAGGCAACAGGCTTTCCTTGGAGTTCTATTAACCTATTTTATAACCCATTTTTCATACATTTGTATATAAAAATCTGAAACCTCTTTGTTTTACATTTTTCCTGGCTATTATTTTGGATACAATATTTCACAAACTATTGGTACCCTTTTGTGCTGTTCTTTACTGTATGTCATACCTAATGCTCATAGAGGTAATGGATTTCTCAGGTCTGGGAACTTTTCATGCTTTCCTAACCTTTTCAGTTTAAAGTCTATATTTAATATATTCATAAAACTCCAAACAAATATGTTTTTACTGGGTCTTGTTAAGTGTTCTTGAGAAAAGACCACTATTCCTGTATTTTACAGTTATTCCTTGATATTCCTGGGTTTCACATTCTCAATTCTGGTTGTGAGTTGGACATCCATTGGGAGTTTTTGATTTGCTGGATATTGTAAAAAAAAATGACAGATGACACACACATGCAAAGAAAACTTTTTTAAAGTGCAGTAAGTGTATAATTACTGCATATTATTAATCTATGTTTTAATTTGCTACCATAGGTATGCATATACAAATTTATTATAAACAGTTAATTTTTGCTAAAAGTTTCAGTGTGTTAAAGAACCACAGGCAATGCATTCTCTGTGGAAACACCTCCTCTTTGTCTCTCTACCATGCAGACTCAGTCACATGATTTTCTCCTATAGTGATCTTTGTATCATGTGCTTTTCATAAGAGAAGAAAATTTCATGAAGCAGGTGCTTCAGTCACATCTGAGGCTTCAAAGGCTCTGCATAGTGCACAAGATACTAATTTCTCTCCATAGAAACCAGAACTTTTTAAAATGGATTCAGTGTTGTTTTACTTGTGTGGGGCGCTAAATAAATACAATCAGAATTTTAAAAATAAAGGCTTGGGTTTGGACTTGGCAATTTTCACAATGGATGTGAGGTGGCTGGGAGTAGGAGAAAGGCCTAGGGTCCTGTGCCCCTAACCCCTGTGAAAAGCAACAGGAGACTTTAATTTATAGTCCAGAAATCTAACTGACATAAACACCAATAATATTCATAGATAACTTTTCACACTGCCTCTCTCTTACAAATTCATTAACTTTAATTATCAGTAGAAGCAAAAAATGCTGCCTGTACTCATCAGGACTTCCTTTTTTCATAATCCTTGGGAAAACTGTCTGGGTCTCTTCTATTGGTAATATTTTTCCCAATGTGAATTACCACAAATATATAATAGTAATCCATACATTAGTCTTAAAAATATACAGTTTTAATCATTCTCTCTAATAATGGCATGCTACAGGTTGATAAGCTGTGATGGTTTATTATGCAGTTGGTAAAATCAGGTATTTTGTGAGTGCTTATTATAAGTTCTCCATTATGTTAAGTATTAATGGAATACCAAGTATTAAGAAATGCTCTGTGACTTTAAGGTGTTTATATGCACTTTAGTTGGAGAAACCAGACTGAGATCAAATGAAAGAGAACTAAATAATACAGCAACAGGTTTCAACACATGGAGACCTGGATCTTAAATAAAATGATTTATACATGTCCTGACTTTTGAGTATCCCTTAAATGTGACCCAGCCAGAGATGTCCCTCCATTTCCTTTACTTCTGGCCATGCCTAGGATTTATATCTCATTGTTGTCCTTTTCCCATTGACACTAGAGTTCCATAAGACCAAAGTATGCAGTCAAGATAAAAATCAGTCATGGACAGGGCTAGGGTTGAGGGCAGGAGGTGGGGGAGATTTTAATCCAAAATACAGCATGGCAGCAAGGTTTAGAGTCAGTCAGTCAGTTAATCAACATTTTGAAAAAATACCTGCTATCTTCCAGGCACTGTGCTAGGTGCTTTAAGTGAAACAAGGAACAAAGGCAAGACTTCCAATAAAGGCAAGAATCATAGCTAGATGTATAGTCAAACCATAAAATTTAGCATTCAGAATCTAGAGACCTGAAAAAGTCAAGAGGCCCTAAGCAAAAGCCGTATTGAAGTATATAAACTGGGTTGGAATTCTGGGTTTAGAGAAATTTACAGAAAATAGGAAAGGAGCAGAATTTCGACAAAGACCGGGAATAGCATCTCTCTCAACAAACACCTAGAAATGATGAGTGATTTTACTGTTGACTCCAGGACAAAGGTTGTCTTCCCTCTGTCCTAGTTTTAAAAAGACATACTGGCGTGTGAAAAAAAGAACTATCAACTATGTGTCATTGCCCAGGGACCATTTAGGAGTGATTCCCTTATCAAAAGTAATATATCAGTAACTGTTCTGGGGTCAATAACAGAGATAAAAGAACATAAGTTCATACAACAGACCAATTCAGGTTAATGCTCAGAGGAAAAATGCTCCTACAAATGCTGGCTTGCATGAGCTAGTAATGAACCACTGAACCAGTGTGACCACTGAGTTAGCAGAACCTCAGCATAGCACAGACTAAAACAGATTCCTCCTGCTACTGGTGATTATAACAGAAGGTATGTACTATGGAAAGCCCTGGTTTACTATGGTAAAACCACCAGAAGGCTCATATCTTGGTAAGGACATAGATTTGCTATGCAGACCTCCAGTAAAAAACAAACAAATATAAAAGCCAGTATTTGTTCTACTATTCCACTCCCTGACCCAACCCATAAGAAATAGAGATGACACTGAAAACGATTGCAGCTAAGAATATGCTGAGTGCTCCTCTCCTCCTGTACAAAAGAAATTATCTTAGTGTATCCTACGTAAGGGAGATGTAATCTCAGGGGCTCTAGCTTTAAAACATGGGGAAGAATTGTTGACCAATAATGAAGGCCCTATGCCCCAAGTGGATATCTTGGTGATAGAAATTCAATTCAATGTTTTCCCAAAGAAATCTAAACCTTATCCTCCCCCTGCCTTAAATAGTAGTCCTTTTTTATTATTTTTTAAAATTTTATTAATTTTTATTTTCTTATTTATTAAGTTACCTTGGTGTTTACAGACCTGTTTAACGTTTTCTACTTCAAAAATCAGCATGGCATTTTTTTTCCTTCAGTTGGTTGCCCAGTAGTAACCAAAAAGAAAAATAATTGATGAGGGATCGAGAGTGGTAGGATCAGCCCAGGTAAGGAAACTGGGTAATTTTTAAGGACTTCAAAGAATTAAGAACTATAAAGCATCGTTGAATGGAACTTCTCCAATGCCTAGGAGAGAAACCAGATAGAAATCCTGATAAGACTCCCGGAAAGTGGCACAGAAAAAACTTTGCTCACTTTAGGCAACGAGCTACTCAAACAAGTTCTTTCTGGTCTAGTTTTCATAGGATAGCGCAGTTCTCAGCATTTTAGTGATAGTTAATAGGTCACTAGAAGAAGGCACATAATGTTATGTAGGCTCCCACATGTTGTTACATAGGTCTTGTGAGAACTGCAAAGTATTTATACCTGGAGAAGTCCCTAGAGCCTATATTTTCTCCTGTGATGGCCAAAGAATTTCTGGTGATTTTTGGAAGAAAGGCTGATATAAGATTCCCTCTTATAAAGTCTCTGTCTTTGTCTTATTCTCTGTCTCTGTGTCTCTTTCTAGTTTTCCCTCTGCATCTTCTTTCTCTCTTTATATCTCTCTATTTTTGTCAGTCTATCTCTGTCTCTGTTTCCCTGACTGTCTGACTTTTCTCTGACTCTCTGACTCACAGGTCTTATCCTGTGTTTCTTTGTGTTGTCAGCAGTCTGTCTGTCTCTATATTTCTCAGTCTGTCTCTATATCTCTGTCTCTGTCTCTCTCTGTCTCTCTTTCTCTCTGTCTCTGTCTCTCTCTGTCTCTCTTTCTCTCTGATGCATGTCTCTGAGGTCCTACAGCACACCTTGTAGATAAATGATAGGGCATAGATAGCACTTAGGAAGCTGCTTAGAGCAAGAACCTGTGCATGATCATTTGAAGGGTCGTATGAGCTTAATTTTCCAGAATTCCCAAACTTCTAATACAAGCAAATCCAAGAGAACTAGGAAAGGAAAGAATTTGTTTTTAATATAGCTTAGGGCTTTTTAAATCAGTATTTTATTTTTCCCCAATTACATTAAAGGCACCTTTTTTTCCATTTTGTCTTACACTTTTACTTAAAGCTTTGAGTTCTAAATTCTATCTCTCCCTACCACCTTTCCCTTCTCCTGCCCTGGGATGGTAAGCTATCAGATATAGGCCATATATGTGCAGTTGTGTAAAACATTTCCATATTAGTCATTTTGTACAAAAAGACTAAAAGAAAAAAAAAAACAAAGAAAGTAAAAAATGTCATTCCTCAGTCTGTTGTCAATCAATATCAGTTATTTTTCTGGAGGCAGAGAGTATCCTTTATCATTAGTCCTTTGGGATTGTCTTAGATCTTAGTGTTGCTGAAAATAGCTAAGTCATTCACAATTCTTCCTATAACAATATTGCTGTTGTTATATGCAATGTTGTCCTGGTTCTGTTTACTCCACCATGCATCAATTCATATAAGTCCAGGTTTTTCCTAAATCATCCTGCTTGTCATTTCTTATAGCACAATCAAATTCCATGACAGTCACATACCACAGCTTGTTTAGTCATTCCCCAAATGAGGTGCATGCCTTTGATTTCAAATTCTTAGCCACCACAAGAAGAGCTACTATAAATATTTTTATACAAATAGGTCCTATCTCCTTTTTTTGGCATGTCTTTGGGATATAAATTTAGCAGTTGTATTGCTGGATCAAAGAGTATGCCCAGTTTTTATAGCTCTTTGGACATAGTTCCAAATTGCTCTTTAGAATGGATCAGTTTGCAAATCCACCAACAGTGCATTAGTGTCCCAATTTTCCCATGTCCTTTCCAATATCCAACATTTTCCTTTTCTGTCATATTAACCACTCTGATAGGTATGAGGTAGAACTTCAAAGTTGTTTTAATTTGTATTTCTCTGATCCACAGTTATCTAGAGCATTTTTTCTTATGACCAGAGACAGCTTTGATTTCTTCATGTGAAAACTGCCTGTTCATATCATTTGACCATTTATCAATTGGAGTATGACTTGTATTTTTATAAATTTGACTCAGTTCTCTAAATATTTGAGAAATGAGGCTTCAATCAGAGATACCTGTTGCCATTTTTTTGCAGTTTTCTGCTTTCTTTTTAATTTTTTGTTGCATTGGTTTTGTTTGTGCAAAAACTTTTTAATACAATTTAAAATTATCTATTTTGCAATTTGTAATGCTCTCTATATTTTCTTTGGTCCTAAGTTCTTGCCTTATCCATAAATCTGACAGATAAATCTTTCCATGCTCTCTTAATTTACTTATAGTATCACCTTCTACGTGTAATCATGCCCATTTTGACCTTATCTTCATATATGATGTGAGATATTTGTCTATGCCTAGTTTATGCCATGCTATTTTCCAGTTTTCCCAGTAATTTTTTTCAAATAATGACATTTTGTTCCAAAAGTTTGGATCTTTGAGGTTATCTAGATTATTATGGTCTTTTACTATAATGTAATCTATACTAACCTATTCTACTGATCCACCACTCTATTTCTTACCAAGCACCAGATTGTTTTGATAATTATCTCTTTATAATACAGTTTGAGATCATGCATAGCTAGAACACTTTCTTTTCCATTTTTTCCACTGATTCCTTTGATATTTTTAACAGAGCTAAAACAACATACATTCACATTGCCAGCACCAACATCAATTCACTATCTGCCTGTGAAATCAACACAGACCCAAAACAAGGTCCAAGAAGTCAACACGAATGATCAGCATGGTCCCAGGACCTCTGAAACTCTCCTCAGGACTTCTGTAAACAGACAACAAGAAAATCCTCTTTTAGGGCTTCCAGTAAGGTCCCAGAGCTTCTGATCAAAGTATCACCAATATAAATCAACACAGACAGAACAGACAGAGTGCCAGTCACCACAAATGCTCTCCTCAGTTCTGCTCTGTCTCAGCTGTGCTAGAGCTTTTTAGCTCTAGATCCTCCTATGCCCACCTCTTATGTCCTCCCTATTCCTGTCTTTGGCAAGTACCTCCCACTGTGGGATACACAGGTTCTGGTTCTCAACAAAGACTTGATATAGTCAGGGCAAGGCTCAAAGACACTTGAACTGTAACAAGGCGCTAAGTATTTCTTTGCTTGCCATTGCAATCTCTTTCAGGTTTTTCTGAAACCAACCTCCTTCTTGGAAAACAGACTTTTGAGGTAACTATTACTGACTTCCCAAAAGACTCTCCCTTACCAAGACCTCTAGCAACATACTCTGTTTCTAAGACTTCAAACTACTGGAAACACATATAAAACTTCCCCAAGCAAACACACAATATAGAGTAATATGAATGTAGATGTAAAGTTGGGGATCAATTGACACAATTAATAAATTAATCTTTTCATTCCATTTAAAGTAACTAACAAAATAATCAGTTCCTTATAACTCTCTCGAGTGAGTACATTTATATTCAATCAATCATTTAATCAAAGGCATTTAACTAATGTATACCCTGTAATGACTTTTGTGTCTTATATAAAATAGCAAGTGAATTGGGAACTCCAAATTACCTGTCTGGTAGCATAGAGAAGTGAGAACTGTTCCAAAGAAACCACTGAGAAGAAATCATTTGGGTAGGAGGAAGAGAGAACTCTGCGTCTACCTCCCTCATGGACTGAAAATCAGCTTGTGAAATGTAAAGTGTTGAAGGATTTGCATTTCTTATTGACTTCCTAGTAGCTTCCCCAGGACATCAGTGAGAGGCACCTCTCCCCACTCAGGGCCCCCCTAGAACTGTGAGAGTACATGTAGTGGCTGCTCTGTGAGGCAATCAACCTGTCAGAGTGAGTAGGGCTTAGGAGAATAACCTTAGAGCAGATGAAACACAGAAAGTAGCCCAGAAGCACTACACCATACAAATCCACAGTACTTTACCACTATGAGATTTCATAAGATTTTCTTCTACACCTTTCCTCCAACATATAGTTCTAATCCTGCAGTAGAGTAAACTCTCCTAACTGTGGGCTCCTGATTTTATATATTGCCTATGGGAAGCCTCATATTGAGGATGAAGGTTGGAGTTTGAAGATGAGGAGGTTGAGTCCTCAGTAGTGCTATTATTAATAGCTGCCATATTCCTGTTTCTCCTCCTGTTCTAAGGTCCTTGATCATGGGAACACATTTATGATCCTAAGAGTAGGTCCTTTAAAAGAAAGTCATGTCCATCTTGCTATTTTTGTGTGATAGGAGATTGAAAGAGATGGAGAAGCCTCACCCAAGAAGATATTTTCTCAACATGAAGTTATGTCATGTTCTAAACCTGAATTGAGTCATGCTACTTTCTTCCAATGGATGCTGGCAAACCTTAATGGTCTGGTATCTCAGTCATAACTTTTGTTTCATAGACAATTTCCTATAGAAGATATGAAGACAGATGTTCTGGGACTGTTAGTGGATGAATGTTTTTGCCCAGCTAGAGGACTTTTTTCAATAACAACTTTTTGTGTGAGATTAATATAGAAGCATTGGTAAGGTCTAATATTAGAAACCAATATTTAAAATGGAAAGACTGGTATCAAAGTCACAAAATCGCAACAGGCTGTAGAATCAACACAATATTCACAGCAACCAATAGAGACCAGCATATTTATGCCAGCAAAGTTCTCAATCATTAAAACATAACAGATTCTACATATAGAAGACAGAAATAAAACATTTTTTCAGACACCAGCAAAACAAATCCCAACACCAGGAAACTGAATCCATTATAGAAGTTAATAAACCACAATGCAGCAGAGACCCACACCATCCTTAAGCCTTTACACAAACCCACACTCACAACCTAGCTGACTCCCTGGGTGTGTCCTCTCTCTTTCCCACCATCTAACTGCTCTGACTACCAGTTTCTTGTGGTAAACCTTTCAGCAAACTCCTTCCACCACAGGTTTCATGTGATTACATTCAAGCTATTAGGGGGCAGGAAAAATCTTGGAAGCCAGGAAGATCTTCAAATTCCCTTAGACTTATTAAGAGGCAAGGAAGATGTTCAAATTACCATTACCATTACACAGGGTTGTATACTTTTGAATTTAACCACCATTCAAGTCAAGATTTTCAGGTTTGTTGGTTAGTTTGTTTCCTTATGTTCTATTAACAAATTACTAAGTGTAACAAAGAATTACAATCTTAGTAAAGAAGAACTAGCTTGTGTTTTTTTTTTTGCTTTTTTGGAGGGCAGTTGGGGTTAAGTGACTTGCCCAAGGTCACACGGCTAGCTTTTTTATGTTAAGTGTCTGAGGCCGGATTTGAACTCAGGTACTCCTGAGTCCAGGGCCGTTGCTCTACTCACTGCGCCACCTAGCCGCCCCTAGCTTGTGTTTTAAAGGCACATATGCTTGACATTACATCAGTTTATAAGGAATGGCTGTTAATTAATAGATTTCCCTTTAAACTTATCTTCTGCCACTAAAGAGAAAAATGGTTTGACCAGGCATAAGAAGGAGAAAAACAGAGTATTGGGGGCAGAGACAAGATGGCGAAGTAAAAACAGGACCTCCACACTGCTCTACCTCCCACCACCTCCAGTGCATATAAAAAAAATTACTCTAAACAAAGTTTAGAGCTACAGAACCCACAAAGTGACAGAGAGAAACGAATCTCCTGCTGAAGATATCCAGGAAGGCCAACAGGGAGGGTTGATTGTACTGGGATAGGAGCTGAGCACAGTCCTGCATGAGCCACATGGTTCTGGCCCTGAAGCTGCCCTGACCAGAGGTGAATGGAGCAGACTTCAGAAGAGTGAATCACCAACAGCTGTGGCAGTTTCCAGACCTCTCAAAACATAAATGCCAAAAAGAAAGTAAAAGGTCAGTTGGAAACTATATTGGAACTTGGTGGAGAAGAGCATAGGTGGGCCCTTGCCTCAGGGCAAGAAGTGCCTGAGGTTCTGTGGCTGCAGCTGCTGGTGAATTGCTGCCTCAAGAGCTCCTTGCCTGCAGATTGTAGGGGGACCAAGTGACCATTCAGAAAGTAATCACTTTTGCTTTGATCTGCTTGGATCTGGATTACAGTCTTGGATGGTAGTCCTGAGGTGTGTGGCCAATATGCCAGAGCTTGTGGAGGCTGAAGAGAGGGTGCCCTCCTAATAGCTCCAGCAGCTGCAAAACCCCCCAACAATTTGGGACACAGCTCTCTCCACGCTGGAAGCAGAGATCTACAGTGGCAAAGAACTCAAAAGTCAAGTAATTGATTGGCAATATGAGCAAGCAAAGGAAGCACAAACAGACCATAGAATCCTTTTTTGGGGGACAAAAAGGATCAAAGCATGGAAATGGAGGAAGACAACACAGTCATAACTCCTATATTAAAAGCTTCCAAAAAATTTGAACTGGTAAGGCCATTGAGGAGTTCAAGAAGGATTTTGAAAATCAAGTAAGAGAAGTAGAGGAAAAATTGAGAAGAAAAATACAAATGATGCAAGAAAATAATGAAAAGCGAGTCAACAGCCTGCAAAAGGAAACCTCCCAAAATACCAAAGAAAATAATACCTTAAAAAAATAGACTAAACCAAATGGGAAAAGAGGCCCAAAAAGCCAATGAGAAGAATGCCTTAAAAAGCTGAATTTGCCAGATGGAAAAGAAGTTTCAGAAACTCACTGAAGAGAATAACTCCTTCAAAATTAGATTGAAGCAAATGGAAGCTGATGACTTTATAAGAAATCAAAATACTACAGAACACATCCAAACAAATACAAAAAATAGAAGGTAATGTGAAATATCTCACTGGAAAAACCACTGACCTGTAAAATAAATCCAGGAGAGATAATTTAAAAATTATTGGACTACCTGGAAGCTATGACCAAAAAAAAAGAGCCTAGACAACATCTTTCAGGAAATTATAAAACAAAATTGCCCTGATATTCTAGAACCAGAGGACAAAATAGAAATTGAAGAATTCACCCATTGCCTCTTGAAAAAGATCCTAAAAAAGAAAGAAAAATCCTAGGAATATTATTGTCAAATTCCAGAGTTCCCAGGTCAAGGAGAAAATACTGCTAGCAGTCAGGAGGAAACAATTTGAGTGTTGTGGAAACACAATCAGGATAATGCAAGACCTAGAAGCTTCTACATTAAGAGATTGAAGGGCTTGGAATATGATATGCAGGAGGTCAAAGGCGCTAGGCTTAAAACTAAGAATCACCTACCCAACAAAACTGAGTATAATAGTCATGAGATGAAATAGAGGATTTTCAAGCATTCTTGATGAAAAGAAAAAAAACCAGAGCTGAACAGAAAATTTGACTTTCAAATACAAGAAACAAGAGATGTATAGAGGGTATTTGTGTGTATAAATATATATCTGGGTGTGTGTGTATATATATATATATATATATATATATGTAAATGTATACATAGACAGGGCACAGGGTTGTTATCTAAAAAATAAAATTGAGGTAAGAGAGGAATTTATTGGGAGAAAGAGACGGGGAGAGATAGATCAGGGTAAATTTTCTCATATTAAGAGAAAACTATTACAATGGAGGGGAAGAGCAGGAAGGTGAAAGAGAATGGGTTGTAAAGGTAATTACCCCTTTTTGTTTTGGAAAATAAACAGGTACTTAACACCTTGTTTCAAGTTAAGCAAAAGTAGCAGGTACTTAGCAGTTTGTAATTGATCAAGCCAATGTTGGGGAAACAGAAGGTATGAATTCTTTTCTACCATTACTGAAGTAACAGGAAGGGGTTGGCTGAACAGGAAGCTAATGCTGTGTGTGTATAAGAAAAGCCTCAGAGAGCTACAGTCAGAATTTCTTCTGGTGAGAACCTGGTGGCAGAATCTGTTCTGCTGGGGAGAGAGAGAGTTTCTTTCGGCAGCATCTGGAAGGCTGATTTTGATTTTTAAAACCTGGAAGGAAGGATGATTTTTATTTTTAAAACCTAGAAGGAGTGATTTTGATTCCAGGAGCCATCTGAGATTTCTGCTGGGTCCTAGGGCCAGTTGAACTATCAGAGTACTGAGGGAACATGGCTATGGTGCTGGCATTCTGTTTGTCTGTTTTGATGTTGTTTTGCCAGACTTGTCTGCAGGTGAAGGACAGTGTTGTAAAGATCCTTGAACTTTGCTATTGGCTCAGAAGCCATGAAGAAGGATTTTTTTGTATGTTTACAGAAATCCTGGAAGTGGGTATTGCTGTTGTTTTCAGGGGGTACTGAGACTGTTCTACAGGCAGAGAGTGAATTGATGAGGGCACTGGCAATGTATCTTGTGGCTTTGTTAAGCTTTGTCTCCCCAGGAACAGAGATTGCTGAGAACTTGCCTTGGGTCAAGATGAAGAAAAGACCTCTCCTTGGGTACTGAATGCTGTGATAACATGGTTTGCTAGTGACCTAGGTGTGGAGGGTTTGTGTATTTTCTAATGATTGTACTTAGTGATTAATGATAGTTAGTAACTGATTACTGAATAAGTGCTGATTGAGTTAACTTAGTTGCCCCATGAGTAGAGACTGAATATTGTACTCTGAGATGACTGAATGAATAAGTAAGGAGGCAAACCTCCTTAGGGATGCCAGATGACTGTTCTTTGTTCTAAATATTGTGACCACTTTGGTGAAAACTATGAGGACATTTTAATGATAAGCTGTGGTGAATATTATATTGTGATTTTCTGTGATAAGTTGTAATATTGTACCTTGATTTTCTGTGAATGTATTGCTTTGATTTGTTATGGAATAAATAGAGTGTTCACTATACTGTGTAATCAGAACCTTAAAAGCTGTTCACAGTAGCATTCTTTTGGAAAGCTGTTCATGCATGGACATGTGAGTCAACCTTATTCTCATAGAATTTGGCTTAAGGAGGGAATAGCATACGTACTCAATTGGGTATCTCACCCTACAGGAAAATAAGGGGGTAGTGGATAAGAGGGGGGATTATAGAGGGGCAGACAGATTGGGGGAAGGGAGTAGTTAGAAGTGAACAATTTTGAAAAGGGACAGGATCAAAGAAGAAAATAGAATAAGTGGGGGGCAGGATAGGATGGAGGGAATTATAGTTAGTCTTTTTCAATATAACTACTATAGAAATGTTTGGCATAGCTGCACATGTACAACCTATATTGAATTGCTTATCTTCCCAGTGTGATTGGTGAGGAGGGAAGAAGGGAAAATATCTGGAACTCAAAGTTTTAAAAATAAATGTTTCAAAAAATTGCTTTTTACATGCAACTGGGAAATAAGATATTTAGACACTAGGGTATAGAAATCCATCTTGCCCTATGAGGAAGTTGGGGGGGGGGGATGAGGGAGGATATAAGAAAGAACAGATGGGGGAAGGAATATTCAGTAGGCTCACTATTTTTGGGGTGGAGGTAGGGGAAAGATGGTGAGAAAAATTTGTAACTCAAAATCTTGTGGAAATTAATTTTGAAAACTAAAAATAAATAAATTGGGAAAAAATTTTACAAAGGAGACAAACAGAAACAAAAACTGTATTCTAAGATATTCAACATGCAATGAGAGAAAATACTATGCCTGTTTCTAATGCAGCTAAAATTAGATCTTGATTGGTTTAAATATTTCCAGTAATATCAAGCTCAACCATCAGTTTTGAATCATGCTCCCAATCCTAGTATACTTAGGGCTCATGTGGAAGAAAGACTTACACTAAGTACTTCATTTGGGTAGTAAGTAATTGGGCTATTCTTGTGGATGGGTTTTCCAATGCTTTCATGCTGAGTCCTCAGTTTTTATTAGAAAGATGACCTTGAAAATATTTTCAGCTTAAAACAATGTTCCTGAACAATTTGCATATGGTCCTAATATAATATTTTATTAATGATTTGGGTGTGGAAATTTTATCTTTGCCAGGTGAGCAATTGATAAATATATGGGGAGGTTAGTTAGTATGTAGAGTAAGAATTTGAATCCAAAGAAATCTGGTCCTAGAATGATTAATTAAAATGATTGAGATATTTAATAAATATAAAATGAAATCTTATAGTTGGGTTCAAAACCTTACACTACACAAGTACAGGTGAAGATTCAGTAGCTAGGTGGCTCAATAAAAAGAGCACTGGGCTTGGAGTCAGGAAGATCTGAGTATAAATCCTCCTTCAGGTAATTAACTATCTGTGTGTCCCTGGGACAGTCATTTAACCACTCAGCCTCAATTTCATCATCTGCAAAATGGAGCTAATAATAGTACCTACCTATTTTTAGGAGTACTGTAATGAGATAACACAGATAAAACTCTTTGCAAGCCTTACAGTACCATATAAAAGCTAGCTAGTTAGTATTAATTATTGTTCTTTTTATTAGTATTTTTCAATAGTTCATGTGAAAAGCACTTGAATGTATTCATGGAGTGCAAGTTCAATACAAGTTGATGGTGTGACACAGCAGTCAAGAGCTAAAGTAATCCAAGGCAGCAGGACATGGTGCCATGCCCTGGACTGAGAGGGGATAGTCATTCTTGACTTTACCCTGGTCAAAATACATCTGGAACATGATATTCAGTTTGGGGCATCTCATGATACGTAGGACTTTGATAACCTGAACAGTTCAGCAGGCAACCACATAGTGAGAGTCCTAGAGATTATGTCACCTAACAAGTAGTTGAAAGAATGGAGCATGAATATAAGACTTATTAGAAACATAATATGCACAACAAGAGAGGCTATAATATCCCAGTACTTCGTCCTGGTCGGACTAAATCTGAAGTCCTGTGTTGTGCTCCAAGTACTACACTTTAGGGTAGATGTTGATGAACTGAACAATCTCTGGAGGAAAATAACTAACTCAAAACCATGCCATCCGAGGGCTGACTAAAGAAACTGGAAATGTTCAGTTAGGAGAAGAGAAGACAATGAGGGATTCACTGCATTCAAATACTGGAGGGCTGCCATGTAAAAGAAGGATTTGATTCATTTTATTTAGAACAAGAAGAGAGTAGTAATTGGAAATTCCAGAGGCAGATTTCAGTTCAATATATGGAAATGATTCCTAATAATTAGCTGTCCCAGGGTGGAATAGGCTGCCTTGAGAGCTAGTATTTCTCATCTCTAGTGGTAGGTTCTCATCTCTAGTTAGAGGTTGACTTCTTATCAGGAATGTTCTAGAGGGGACCCATGCATCAGGTAAGGATTAGGCTATATGAACTCTGACATGCCTTCCAACTCAGTCTCAGTTTCTATCATACTATGGCCATCACTAGCACCTTTCTTACCTGCCCATACACCCTTCACTTTTAATTCCATTGTTGTCAAATCACAGTTCAGACATTCATCTCAAATCTATTCTCTTTCCTGTTCCAGCAACTAAGAAAATATTACCCCTGTTTGGTCCCATTGTCTTCACCTGTAAAATTTTTTTCCTTTTAGAAACTCTAGTTCTATGCTTTTTCTTCTTCGCAGCTGGGTGAGGATGCCATAGAAAACCCTCCCCCAGCCCTTATTTCTCTCCCTGCTTTCATTCCTTGTGCTCTCCCCACACTTCACTCTGCCTGCTCCCGTCTGCCCATCTTCTGTTTCTACTTCCACAGCTGCCAAGCCACAGGGCTCTCCAGAGTTGCTTCTATGATGCCACAACCTGCTTGAGCCAGCAGCTGGAGAACAATTTGAGGGGGAGCTGTCAGGGCGGGATTAAGACTTTCTGAGACCCCTTAGGAGCTCACAAGTTTTCATGATTTTTGGTCTTCATGGAGCATTAAAACCCTAAAGCCAACAATATTACATTAAAACATTTTTTTCATTTTAAATTCCAAAATGTTGTAGCTGGAAAACAGGTGTGCTACCCTATCACTTCTTAACAAGTTCTCCACCCCCATGTTTTTCAATTTCTATTTTAAGGTTTATAAGTAAGGGAGAAAAGAAACAGTTATTAAGTACCTACTCTAGGCCAAGTACTATTCTAAGCACTCTGCAAATAGTATCTCAATGAATCTTTAGAAGTAATAGTACCTGAGAAGTACTTTCTATCATTGTCTCTTTCAAGCTAAGTGACTTGCCCAGGGTCACATCTCATAAGTGTGTGAGACCAGATTTAAACTCAAGTCTTCCTGAATCTAGGCCCAGAGCTGTATCTACTGTGCCACTGAGTTGCCTAAAAGTTACCATAAATGTCTCAAGGACTGTAAGAATAAGTTATATCCTTGTATACCAGATTGTGTAGTTTACTTCCTAATCCTAGATTTTGTAAACACAGATGATTGTTCTTTTCTTCCTCCTAATCCTGACCCAGGGACCCTCAGCAAATCATTGAACTTATTCTTGTTTACTAAACTAGGCAAGGATGATTTCAGGCTAGGAAGATCCACAAAGAATTATTTCTCTAGTTCCTATGATCATGTTGCAGGAATCCCTAAGCTGTAAAAGGGGAAATTATCTGGCCTAGATGAGAAGGAGCCAGCTAAATCTCCTTACTTCTGCTCAGGTCCAGGTTGTTCTAGTTCCTATGGAGACATCAGGCTTGGGCCCACTGAGTCTGTTGAATTTTTCCAATAGGACGGGTCTACAGCTTGCTTTCTCTTTTCTCTCTTTCTTTTTTATTTCCTGGTCATGGGCAATGGGGTAATGGGAATATTTTTAAAAGTTTTCATTTGGGGTGGCTAGGTGGCCCAGTGAATAGAGCACCGGCCTTGGAGTCAAAAGGACCTGAGTTCAAATCTGGCCTCAGATTAACTTAACAAACACATACAAAAAACTAGCCATCTGACCTTGGGCTAGTCACTTCACCCCAATTCCCCTCCAAAACAAAAAAGCAAAGAAAAAAAAAGAAATCCTAAACTTTAAAAAAATAAAAGTTTTCATTTTATTTCATTTATCAAAATAACCATCTTGACATGAAGAATAATGACAATATCCATATGAGAAACTGAAATAATACTACATAAAATATTTATTTTTTTCAGTTTCATCTGACTGTGGCCCCATTTGGGATTTTCTTGGTGAAAATACTTGTGTGCTTTTCTATTTTTCTCCAGCTCATTTTACAGACAAGGAAACTGAGGTAAACAAGGTTAAGTGACTTATGCAGGGTCACATAGCTAGCAAGTAGTTGAGACTGGATTCCAATTAAGGTTTCCTGACTCTGATTCCAAATGCAGCAGTTTATGTGCTGTGTCACCTGGCTGTCATGATGTGAATGTGTTTATAAACACACACATACACACATATATGTGTATATATATGTATACATATATGTGTGTATCTGTGTGTCTGTGTCTGTGTATCTGTGTGTATATACATACACACATGCAGGTCTATGCCTATACACACATTTACATACAAACACATACACATATGTATACTATATTTATGTCTGTGTTATATGTATGAATAATATATGAATATATGTATATGTTTATGTGAACATAGGCATACCCACCTGTCAAGGAGGTAACAAATTACCACTCCACATGTGGAATTCCACATGGTACTTCATCCTCACCTCTACTTCTTCGTCCCTTGCTTAAGCACCATCTTATAAACGAATCATTTCCTATTTCCTCCAATAACTAGTATCCCCCCAAACCACCTTATATAGCACCACTCTAAATGTATTCACTTTATATTTATGCTTCATGCAATTATATGTATTTGGTTTTTTCCCTCATTAAAATCTAAATTCTCTGTGGGTAGATTGCTCTTTGTGCTTGAATTCCTAGTGCCTGGCACCTAACAGGAGTTTAATAAATGCTTGTAGAAGAATTGATTTATTTTTTCTTTCTGTACTTTCTTTCTCCACCCTCTGGAAAACTTTTAAAATGCTTTCTTCATATTTCAAAAAGTGCTTGACTACAAACTGGAGGAGTTAGTGAATCAGTAGCAGATGAAAGATATGAAATGAAAAGAAAGAAAAACTTGATTTGTTTCTGGTTTGCTTTTGTTTTTGAGAAATATTGGCAATTTCTGTCCATGATTCTTTATATAGCATGTGGTCAGGGAAGACTTACACTGGGAATTGGCCAAACCTGAAGGATTAATTGCATCTAAACCATCACACATTGTCTGTGATGCTCTCAAAAGTAGAGGGAGGAGGTTTTGGGCAAGGGAATGCTTGTTAACCCAAGGGGTAGGAAAGAGTAGATGGGAGGAAAGGAATGAAATTCATTACTAATTTTTGTTTGTGTATTTGTTTCTGCTCCTTGAGTGTATTGTTAAATCAGATGTTCCTCAGATATTCCCAGAATGGTGACATAAATGGCCTTTTACAACTTGGAAAGAAATAAACCTGGCAAATGGATAGGGGGAGTTTTCTTTTAATGAGTCGTTTGGTTGCTTGTGTAGAACCCAAAAGATACTAAATGTTACAGACAGTTGAGGCTAATTAGAGACCTAGTTAATGATGGGCTCTATTTCACTAGTTCTATTGACTTTTAAAAG
This sequence comes from Pseudocheirus occidentalis, assembly GCA_028646575.1. Lineage (NCBI taxonomy): Eukaryota > Metazoa > Chordata > Mammalia > Diprotodontia > Pseudocheiridae > Pseudocheirus > Pseudocheirus occidentalis. The sequence goes on along the minus strand of JAQQSW010000501.1, from coordinate 3,682 downwards.
ATGATATAATTTGATTTTTACTTTCTTTCAAAGTGCTGTACTTGTGTTCACTTTTTTCTTTGTTTTCTTTTCTTTTGTTGTTGTTCAAGTTACAATTTTATAGTTCAGTTGTATCCAACTCTTTGTGACCCTATTTGGGGATTTCTTAGCAAAGACACTGGAGTGGTTTGCCATTCTCTTCTTCAGTTCATTTTATAGATGAGTAAACTGAGGCAAATAGAGTTAAATGATTTGTCCAGGGTCACACAGTTAGTAAGCGTTTGACTCCAAATTAGAGCTTAGGTCTTGCTGACTCCAGACCCAGCGCTCTATTCAATATACCACCTAGCTTCCCCCTTCAAGTTAAGACTATATGGAAGTTATGTCCAGATTCAATTCTTGTATTTTACAGTTCTATGCACTTTATTTGGGGGTGAGGAGGGTGATCCAGTCTCATGATTTCATTTGTGCAGGGAACTTTTCATGTGGAGTCTCCCTCCACCAATGGAAGGCAGCAACAAATCTGTAATTTATAAGCATAGAAAGTTACCTGGCTCATTGAGAGGTTCGGTACCTTACTCATGATCATACTAGATAGTTTGTCTCAGAGGAAGGACTTAAATCCATACCTTTCCCAAGCCAATGTTAGTCCTCTATCCACTAATCTGTGCTTTCTTCATAGCAATTTCAAGTTTACAAAACATTTTCTGCAAAATCACTCTCTGAATATGTCATTTAAAAAAAGATAGGATTTGGGTTCAGAAGAATCAAAGTGAGTTGCCCATGGTCCACAGCTGGTACACATTAGTTCCAGAACTCACACTTAGAACTTCTGTGTCAAATCCATGGCCCTTTTCACTACATTTCACAGTCTTTTGGAATGAGAAGGTCATGATAAATATTTTTTTTAAAATTCATATCACTGATATAGTCCTATTGTATGATTTGATTCCTGGTGAGGTATAAAAAATAGGTTCTCTTTTTCCTTTAACAAAACTTGAAAGTCCATTTGAAGTAATTGAAATATTGAAGCATTGGATAATATTTTAAATTTATTGGAAATAGCTGGAATTCAACAGGGAGAAACACAGATGAGTAAGTTCAAATTCCTTAAATAGCATATGCAAATAGTAGAATTGTTGTTGTTGTTGTTGTTGTTGTTGTTGTTGTTGAGTTGTTTTTCAGTCCTGTATGACTCTTCATTTGGGGTTTTCTTGGTAAAGATACTAGAGTGCTTTGCATTTCCTTATCCAGCTCATTTTACAGATGAAGAAATTGAGGCAAACAGGGTTAAGTGACTTGCCCAGGGTCAAACAGCTAGTAAGGTTCTGAGTCCTGATTTGACCCCGGATCCTCATTACTCCTGGGATGGCTGCCCTAACATATCCAAATAGTAGAATAAAAATACTACAATATGGTGCAGACATTTCAGAGCTCACACTTTGAAAAGAAGTTGAGCTAGCACCCATTAATCAACTCCATCACTCAAAGACAAACATTTGGTTATCTTAGCATCAAAAATAGAATTATAGCTTTCCTTTGTGATTGGTATCTTTCACATCCAAATTCTATTGCACTACTTTACTTAGCTATGTGATCCCAAATTCTATGTGCTTTGTTTTTCTCGCTTGTAAAATGAAGAGGTTGAAATTCATGGTCTCTAAGATCTTTTCTAGCTTTTTATTTCTATGGTAAATGGGTATGTTGTCAAATAATTTCTCAACAGGGACACACATCTTTAGAGGAACCTTTCAGAGCCTTGCTTTTAGACACATTCATGTTTCAGAAGTCTTTCATGTTAAGCTATAGAAAAATGAAGTGTGATTCACTTGGTCCTAATAGCAGTATATCTTGCTATCAGGAATATGAGTTTGACTCACAGTTCTATAAGTATTTTTGTGTACTAGATTTAGAACAGTGGTGGGGAACCTGTGGCCTTCTAGACCCTTAAGTGTGGCCTTCTGAGAACAAACTTATTCTGTAAAATTCTGTTTTAAAAAGCCACACTTAAAGGTCTAGAAGGCTGCATATGGTCTCAAAATCACAGGTTCCCTATCCTTGATTTAAAATACGTCAATGTGGAAAGCCCCTCATGCAAAAGTTGACGTTTAGGGTTAGAACTATTCTTTCCTCAGGGACTGAGTAAAGAGAAAAATAGGACAATGATCCCCCCCCTTTTTTACTTTGTTTTTCAGTGAGTATCTTGTGGTCATTGTACTTTTGGGATCAACAATGGGGAACAATTGCCAGTTTCCCATTCAAAAGCAAGCAATCATTTGAGACAAGCCAAGCAGGTAGCCAAAGGTCATTCTGTCAAAGTGTCATTAGTACCCATTCTTTCTATCCTGCTGCATTGTGCTCTGACTACAACTTTCTCTCATTTTCAATATCTATTTAAGTAATTCAGCCCACTCAATTATGCTTTAACAAATTTTTGTCTACGACCTCCCTCAAGTACAGTATGTGGGTTGCTTGCTATTAGCTTAATGCCATACAATTAATTTCTTCTCGGTATTCCTCCTTTATTCAACAAGTTGTACTGGTAAGGGCCAACCCATCTTTTAAAGGTAAACCTTTCCCAGTTTAACACAGGAATGAAATCACTGTAGATCTATTATTTCTCGGAACAGAATATTTCCATTTGCATAAAATATTCTGCATTTGACAAGGTGCCAAGACGAAACACCTCATGCCCATTCTTCACAGTGATCTTGCTATGGCATTAAGAATGGAAGGAATTACCACACCGGCCCTAAGACTATTATTCTCATCTTCTCAATTTCAAGTTCCTTTCTGATTTACAGTATCATGACTCTTTGAGAGCCCTGTCAATGAAATGCCTGTGATAATGGACAAAAGGGAATCTCTTACATGATGTAATTTCACATTAAGCAAGCTGGTTCATAGGTTGTAATATTAAGGTCAAATGCAGATACTATAACCCCTACATTGGTTGATAAATGATGGTTTGAGGCAAAATTTAAATAAAAATCTGAACAAGTGAAATGGTCTAGAAATCTAAAGACAAGTGGTCCTCTAGTGAAATGATACACTTGAGGAATATAAGCACTATCATGGATACATATAAGGTCTCCTGTTAATGAGAAGGCTATGTATGACTAGACAGGTTTTCTGAATTAAAAAAAAATAGAGGGGTTTAGTGGATAAGCTAAATAAATAAATTGTCATTGGACTTTGACAGTTAAAAAATGTTGGGTCTGGCTGCAGACCCAACACTCTATCCATTGAACCATCTAGCTACCTCAAAAGAGGAATTGTTTCCAGGAATAAGAACGAGATAATTTGTCAAGTCAACCCTTTTCTGAGTACTCTGCTTAGATGTGGATCCCACAGTTTGGGAAAGACTTTGCTGAGCTAGAAAATTTCAAAAAGAGGTCAGAAAGAATGGTCAAGGACCTCTAGTTCATTCTATATGAAGATCATTTGAAGGACTAGAGATGTTTAGCCTAGAGAGAAGATAACTCTGGGAGTAAAACAGCATCAGAAAGTGGGCAAGGCTTATGTTTAAATATTAGAAGGATTTTCATACAAAAAATCATTAGACCCATTGTTTGGCCTCTTGGGGTTGAACTTGTTGAATAGAATTTGGAAAGAAAGAAAGAAAAAGAAAGAAAGAAAGAAAGAAAGAAAGAAAGAAAGAAAGAAAGAAAGAAAGAAAGAAAGAAAGAAAGAAAGAAAGAAA
>JAQQSW010000500.1:0-32448 GCA_028646575.1 Pseudocheirus occidentalis | reverse complement strand
CAACAGTAGCAACATTACAGTTATGAAGCAACAACAAAAATAATTTGATGGTTGGAGGTCACCACAACGTGAAGAGTCGTATTAACGGGTTGCAGCATTAGGAAGGGTGAGAACCACTGATCTATGCAAATATGTAATTAAGCATATATTTGTATAGTAACTTAGAGTAGAATTGCTGATCTCTGTAGAATCCAAATGAAATTGGACTTTCTTCAGAGGCAAATTGGCAAGGATTGCAAAATATTTTACATACACTACCACGTTTCATCTTCCCAATAACCCTGTGAGGTAGGCACTGAATCTCTAATATAATTGTGCTCCCATTTGTCTATTTCTGTCTCTGTCTCTCTTTCTCTCTGTTTCTGTCTCCCTCTCTCTATCTCTCTGTCTTTCTGTATGTATGGAAATGCCTAGTGTCCTGAAATTTTCCTACCTTAAAAACTAAGTAAGAATCCTGGAACACCCTGTACTCACACATGAACACACTCATATATGTACAACACACATATACATATATATGTATTGCAATATAGACTGCCAGTGTATATACAATATGCACATTCATATGTAAACACTTTATATGTACTTATACATTCATGCCTACTCAGAGTTTTAAAGCTCATTTTCTTGATGTTGGGGACTACAGTAACCACCTTAAATTTTCAGAGCTACTATCTCCTATTGCTGTCAGTCAATAAGAAATGTAGAGCCACTAATCTTTAGAAGAATCATATTGAAAAACCTAAATAAGTTGAAGGGAATTGCTGATCTCTCAAGAGTACAAATGAAACTTGAATTTCTTCTGTGGCAGATTGACCAGACAAGAGTTCTCTCCTGTCTCCTCCTTTTTAGATAAGCCATAATATCTGTCTCCCCATCTATAAACCAGAATTGATTAGAAACGTGGAAAGATAGCTGTCTAGTATTTTAATTCCTCAAGAATTCTTGAAGTCTATTTAATTTAAAGAGAAATTTTTCTTTGTGGGAATGAGACAAATATATTTATTTTGATAATTTTATGACAGTGATCTTACTGATATGGACACTTCCTCCACTGGTATACTATGAAACCCTTTTATGCCTTCTCATCCTAGATGCTTCTTGTCTTTTAATGTCTATAAACTTTTCAGAGAGGCTCTAGCCATTGTTCATGAGACATTACACGTCCATCTGGTATCTCCTATTCTTCCTACAAGACTAGCCAGCATCCTTTTTCAGTAAAAACTGCCTTTGGCAACAACTTTTATCAACTGATTACCAAGTATTTATTATACACCTGCTGTATTCTCACATGCAACTCATTTCAGGCAATATATAGCAACTTACATCCTATAGATAGATAGATAGATAGATAGATAGATAGATAGATGATAGATGGATAGATAGATAAATAGAAAGATAAACAAACAGACAGATGTACAGATATAGATTAGGTATAGATATAAATATAGATATAGATATAGATATAGATATAGACATAGATGATATATATATATCTTCCATTCAGGTGCCATTTGAATAGTGCCTAGAGCTTCTCTGGAAAGTTTGAAGATGAGAGGAAGAATATCAGTGGAGAGAGGACTGACTTAAAGTAGATTATATTGAATAACTGAAGAGACAGTATTATGTATATAGAGTTAGGAGGGGGAAATCTCAATTTATAAAAAAACAGAATATAAAAATGGAGAAATAAATAAATCCAATTTTCATAAACTTAAAAGGATTAAACAATCCAATAAAATGAAAAAAAGATAGATTGGCTAAGCAAATAAATATCACAACTTTTTGCTTATAAAGATATTTAGAGACAAAAACATACACAATATAAATAGAGAACTGAGAAAAAATGCTATGCATTTGGTGAATTAAAAAAAAGCAGGAATTGCAATCATGCTCTCACACACTGCAAAAGCAAATATTTACAACAGAAAAAAGAATAAAGAAGAAAACTTCTTAATGCCTTTCAATTTTCCTTTTCTATTCTATTATTCCTTTTATTAATATGAAAGGACATAGGAAAATAAACTAACATCATTATTAAATTTATATATCTAAATATCTTAGCATCTAAAATCATAAAAGAAAAATTAACTAAACCACAAGAAGACATAATTGATAACACAATAATGTGAAGAGATTTCAACATCTCTCTCTCTCTCTCTTTCTTTCTCAGTGTTTCATTAATAGAAATTAATATTCCTGAAATTTTTCATTTTGGGATCTTCTTTAGCAGGTGATTGGTAGACTCTGTCTATTTCTATTTTGATTTCCATTTTAAAGATACTGGGGGCAGTTTTCCTGTATAATTTCTTGAAATATGAAGTCTAGGTTCATTTTTTGAACATGGCTTTCAGGTAGTCCAATAATTTTAAAATTATCTCCCTTCAATTTATTTTCCAAGTCACTTGTCTTTCCCATGAGATATTTCACATTTTCTTCTTTTTTTCCCTCATTCTTTTGACTTTTTTTTACTTTTGACAATTTTATTGTTTTTTGTTTGGTTGGTTTTTTTTTGCTTTTTGGAGGGCAGTTTGGGTTAAGTGACTTGCCCAAGGTCACATGGCTAGATTTTTGTGTTAAGTGTCTGAGGCCGGATTTGAACTCAGGTACTGCTGTGACTCCAGGGCCGGTGCTCTATTCCCTGTGCCACCTAGACGCCCCAATTTTATTGTTTTTTAATGTCTCATAGAGTCATTAGCTTCTACTTCATCAATGTTAATTTTTAAGGAATTATTTTCTTCAATAAGATTTTATCTTTTTTCTTCCATTTAGTTAATTCTGCTTTTTATGGAATTATTCTTCTCAGTGAAATTGTGTACCTCTTTTACCATTTGGACAATTCTGTTTTTTTAAGGAGTTCTTTTTTGGTGAAGTTTTGTACTTCTTTCACCAAACTTTTAACTTTCTCATTTCTTTTTTTTTTTTCAGCTTTCCTCTATCACTCTGATTTTTAAAATCATCTTTTCTTTTTTTTTTTCTATTTCTTTGTCTATTCCAGGCATTCTTATTGGATTTGTGCTTAATCTGTATTTTTCATTGAGACTTTGCTTATAGATATTTTCACATCATTGTTTTCTTCTGAATTTGTGCCTTGAGTTTCCCTGTAAGCATAGCAACTTTTATATGGTCATATTCTTTTTCATTGTTATTCATTTTCTGATCTTATTTTTTGACTTTCAATTTTATAATTGGTGCCTCCTCACTTGATAGGGGGATGGATCATGATTCCAAGAAACAGGTTTTTTCACAATGCTTTTTTCACAGTTAGTTGTGTGGGGTCTGCAAATTCAGCTCTTTTAAAGTGTTATGATCCAGGGAGAAGTGTGATCACTGCTTTCCTTGTTCATACTCTGGTACTTACCCAGGTAGGGACTCTGTTCCCTTGTAAAAGCAAGTACTAGCACTCTTCTCAACCCTGGAACTGCTACCAGTGCCCCTGCTCCCTTGTGACTACAAGTACTCCTCTCCATTCAGGAAATGGATTGCAGGCAATGAAGTTACCAAACAATGCCTAGTCTTGTTCCCAGTGCCAACACAAGGAACCTCTGCAATCTTTTTATGATCATTTATCCAATCCTCTTACTATCTGTAGGTGGTAAGATTTCCTGAAAATGTAGCTGCTGCTGTCATAGCCACTTCCAAAGCCCCCTATGGTGTTGCTAGCAAGAGTGCTCTGGGCCAGGCCTCTTTCCTTGCCACAGACCTCTTCTTCAAAGCCCTGAATGGTCTTGGGTTGGAAAAAATATCACACCTTGACCTTCTGTTGGGAGGAATTTGATTTTTACACACAATTTTAAAGTCACCTGGAAGGTAGTATTGGGAGAGTTCAGCTGGAATGTTCCTTTTACTCCACCATCTTGGCTTTGTCCATCTATAGAAATGTAATAAAAAGGGAAAATATAGAACTGAACAAATTGTGGAGAAAGTAGTGCTAAAATATTTGTGGCATCTTCTAAAATGTTATGTTAAAGAATAGATGCGTATGTCTTTGTGTGTATGTGTATATATATGTATACATATGTGTATGTATGTGTGTATATGTATATACGTGTCACATGGAACTTTTACAAGAATTAACTATGTATTAGGGCAAAGAAATAGTGTAAACAAATTTAAACAGGCCAAAATAGCAAACAAATAATTTATAGAATATAGCACAATAAAAAGCATAATAAATTCGGGGACAAGAAACAAAAGACACAGACTCAAACGGAGACTTAATGAAATCCTAAATAATGAACAGATTAAATAACTAATAATGTGATTCTATGAGAGTTAAAATCATGAAATAACATAAAAATTTCTGGGATGCAAGTAAAGCAGTTCTCATGGGAAAAAGTCATATTCTTACAAATATGAATGAATACAAAAAAAGAAAGGATCAAAGAACTTAATATGTAGTTTAAAAATAGAAAGCCTAAAGATAAAGAAACTTAAAAGAAAATTACATAATCTGTACGTGCAAAACTAATTCTTTAAAATGTCTAACAGCAATAAAAATTATGATAATAAGTCATAATAATGATAAACCTTTACCCAATTTGATTTGTAAAAGATGAAAGAAAGTAAAAAAATGAAACTAGCAAGGAAACAGCATGAAATACACAACAAAACCTGAGGAAATAAAAAGAATTATCAGAACCTACTGTGTAAAGTTATAAGATAACAAAACTTAGAACACTAAAGAGAGGAATACTTTCAAAAATGTAAAATACCCAAATAAATAGAAGATTAAAATATAAGTGCTAAATAATCTGGTTTCAGAAAAGAAAATGCAATTAATTATAAAGGTTGGAGTGGGAAACAAAATCTTGGTCCAGAAAGATTCCCAAAATTCTATCAAATGTTTAAAGAAGAATTAATTCCAATATTATGTAAATTATTTTCAAAAATTATGGAAGAACACACCCTATCAAATCACTTTTATGAGACAAATAGGTTCCTAACACTTCAATCAGGGAACTAGACCAATATCATTAATGAATATTGATTCAAAAATTTAAAATAAAATAGACTACAATGACCCATTCAAGAAAACATTCATCATGGCCAAATACACCAGGGATGCAAGGATGGTTCAACATTAGGAAAACAACATACATAATCATATTAAAAAACAATCAAATATATATTTAATATACAAGTATATAATATGATTATGTTGATAGATATGGCTAAATACAACTAATTTGTGCTAAAAATCTGACAAAATATTGGCATAGAAGAGTATTTTTAATATCAAAAACAATATCCATGTAAAACCAAAAGTTAGCACCATATGCAACAGGACCTTTTCTAATATATGTAGGAATAAACTAAGAATGCCTATTCTCCTTATTTGATATAGTTTTTTGTTTGTTTGTTTGTTTTTTGCTTTTTTGGAGGGCAGTTGGGGTTAAGTGACTTGCCCAAGGTCACACGGCTAGTTTTTTGTGTTTAGTGTCTGAGGCCGGATTTGAACTCAGGTACTTCTGACTCCAGGGCTGGTGCTCTATTCACTGCGCCACCTAGCCACCCCTGATATAGTTCTTGAATAGCAATAAGATAAGTCAAAGAAATTCGAGTTGTAAAGATGGATTAATAGGAAATAAAACTGTCCCTGCCTGCTGATAGTACTATTATTTACTTTTTAAAATTCTAGGGCAGGTGGCTAGGTGGCTCAGTGAATAAAGCACCAGCCCTGGAGTTAGGAGGACCTGAGTTCAAATTTGACCACTTAACATTTTATAGCTGTGTGACCTTGAGCAAGTCACTTAACTCCAATTGCCTTCCCCCCTCCAAAAAGAAAAAACAAAAACAAAAAAATTCTAGAGAATCAGCAAAGATATTGAAATAAATAATTTCAGTAAAGTTGCAGGTGACAAAATAAACATGCAAAAATCACCAGGATTTTTACATCTAAATTTATATTCTAAATTCTATATTTATATTCTAAATCAAAGAAAAATATAAAGGGAAGTGACTTTGCAAAGAACTACAAGATATATAAAATACCTGGGAATAAATATACTAAGGGACAGAAAATACTTGTATAGATTAAATTATAAAATGTTCCTTTATGTATTTTTTTTTAACAAAGTGAAAAGCTAAAGGAATAGTCAGTGTTTAAAGATGGGTCATAAATGACAACACTGTCAAAGTAAATTACTAATGTTATACCAACAAAATAATCAAAGAGATACTTTGTATAACTTGATAAAATAATTTTCAGTACTCAAACTATATTATAAAATAGTAGTCATTGCAAAAAAAAAAAGGGGGGGCAGCTAGGTGGCGCAGTGAATAGAGCACCGGTTTTGGAGTCAGGAGGACCCGAGTTCAAATCCAGCCTCAGACACTTAACAGAAAAACTAGCCGTGTGACCTTGGGCAAGTCACTTAACCCCAACTGCCCTCCAAAAAAAGCAAAAACAAATAAATAAATAAAATAGTAGTCATTAATATCTAGAATTAGTTAAAAAATAGAAAAGTCAATTAGTGGAACAGACTAGATGAGGGCCAATCAGAATCCATGGAAATCAATAATCCAGTGCTTGATAAACTAGAAAACATAAATTACTCAAGAAAGAACTTGTTTTTAATAAATATTGCTGGAAAACTGGAAGGATATCTGGGAGAAATTGTATGTGCGTACATACACGTATGACTAAAAGCTATTTCCCAATAGATAGGTAATCAAAGGATATGAGCAGACAGTTCCCAAAAGCAGAATTGCAAATTATTAACAGTCATATGGAAGAATGCTCCAAATTACTAGTAATAAGAGAAATGCAAAAACAGCTCAGAGTTTTTACCTCACTCCTTAATGGTAAACATAAAAAATATGGGAATTTTCAATACTGGAGGGGTTGTGGGAAGATATGTACACCAGTACATTGTTTTTGGTTTTTTTTTTGCTTTTTGGAGGGCAGTTGGGGTTAAGTGACTTGCCCAAGGTCACACGGCTAGTTTTTTGTGTTTAGTGTCTGAGGCCAGATTTGAACTCAGCTACTCCTGACTCCAGGGCCGGTGCTCTATTCACTGCACCACCTAGCCGCCCCCAGTACAGTGTTAATGGAGTTGTCGATCAGATCCCTGAGGCAGGAACGATCAGTTTCCTTTCTCTGTATCTTCAGTGCTTAGCACATTGCCTGATACATAGTATGTACTTAATAAATGTTTATTGACTAACTGACATCCATTTTGTAAAGCAAGTCAGAATTATAAAAAAAAAGTCATTAAAATATTAATACTGCTTGAGGTAGATATTTCATTATTAGGCTTATATCACGAAAGAGGTGATTGTTAAGAAAAAGGTTCCCATAATATTCTAAAATATTTATTGTAATACTTTTTGTGATAGCAAAGAATTGGAAACAAATTAGATATTTCTCAGTTGGGGGAATGGCTTAACAAACTATGCTACACGGATATAATGGAAGGTTACTTTCTGTAAGAAATGATGAATGTGATGAACACAGATGAATGTGATGAAAAGATCTACGTGAATTGATGCATAGTGAAGTAAGAAAAAACAAGAAAGGAATATATATATATATATATACATATATAATAACTACAAGAATGTAAACAAAAAGAACAAACTTTTTAAAGAAAAATTAATAAGTGAATATAATTTTTTTGTGGGAGAAATCTTCTAAAGTTTAGGGTTGAAAACTGCCCTGGAAATTTTTTGCTACTATAAAAAAAGGCTACTTTATATAATTTTGTATGTAAAGACCCATTTCTTCTTTCTTTGATCTTTTTGAGGCATTGGCAAAGTAGTAGTCTAATAGACTTCATATATCTGCTTTCAACTTGACTCTTTTCTTGCCTAGTTGTCTTTAAATTATGTTACAATCGTACTGTATAATAAATTATACCATGATTATCTTATCCCATTCGAATCCCCTGTAGGACTGTTTTGCCCTAGACTTTAAAAGATATTATTGAATGCATTCTGAGAAAATAAAACACAGAAATAAAGACCAAAGAGCAAAAACCATCTAGAATAGTTAAGTAGAGTTTCAATCAGGCACCTGGCTCAGATATGTCCATAGGACTGAATCTGTAGCTTTGAACAAAAAGTATGACAATAGGTCCAGTATTTTCTATTTTTTTTTTTTTGCCTTTTTTGGGGGGGAGGGCAATTGTGGTTAAGTGACTCAGCCAAGCTCACACAACTAGTTTTTGTGTTACGTGTCTGAGGCTGGATTTGAACTCAGGTCCTCCTGACTCTGGGGCTGGTGCTCTACTCACTGAGCCTCCCCAGGTCAGGTACTTTCATCAAAGACCACATCTTAGTTATGTCTTGTGCAAACAGTACAGAAGTAATTTATTTTGCTCTTTGGGTACTATAGCAGCAGGATTTTAATCTTGACTTTGTCACATATCACTTTTCCTCCTGCTGTGATAAAGCTATGGTGGTAGAAGTGTAGACAGTAATAAGAAAAAGAATACATTTTTACCCCAACAGTCTGGAAGAATATTAAATTAGTTGACGTAAGTATATTTATGGTTACTTTAGTAGGGAAAAAAATCGACCAGAATGAAGACAAGAGTTTGCTAACTGCTTTTTTCTCCCAATTAATTTGTATTTATTGAGTTATATGCTACTATAAATAGTATAAGTAGTATAAGTAGTATGTGTTATTGGGAAGCATATTTAACTTTCTACATGTGTAATCTAAGGGTAAAGCTTAATGGCTTCTGACTATCATATCTGTTCCAAGAAAATAATTTGAAATTTAAATTCTGGGAAATGCACTCATCACATACACTTTGCAATACCTTCTTGTTTGTTCTATTTATAAAAGTCCACAGTGGTAATCAGTGTTGATAAACGAAAATGTCTGGCTAAAAGCATATGCTGTCATTGAAATTAATAAAAGTAAATCATCAGCCATTATATGCCGCTTGTAAATCACTTTCTTTATTCAGCCCCACGCTATAATTGAGTCCTTTTCTAGGTTGCTTGTTTTATGCAGTGCACATTAATTGAACAAGGACCTGGCTAGATTCATCACTGAAGTATTCTGACTCATTTCCTGGCTTAACTGACCATCTCACTTTTGTATCTCACTAAAAACAAATTTAGGTACAAAAAAATATATATATATATATATATAAAATATATGCACATATATCTATGTATTTTTTTTTATAGAGGTTAGCACATAGTACTGTAGAAAGTATTCTGATTGTGGAGTCTGAGGACCTGGGTTCAAACTCTACTGACCTCTATTATCTACTTGACCTTGTACTGGTCACAAATTTCTTGGGTCTCAATTTTCACAAGTGGAAAATGAACAAATTAATCTAGGGGGCCTCTGAAATACTTTATAATTGCAAAGTCTGTGCTTCTATGATTCATTTTAAAAAACAATCCAATTAGGGAATGTGAAGAAATTCCTCTCTTAAGAACATAAATTAACTGAGAAGACCTAAAGACAGAGTTTCCCTTCTAGTCATAGAAAGCCTCTAATGGCCCGCTACAGAAGTACTCATGACCCTGAAAATGAGTATTTGTACTGAACTTTTACTTTTTAATAGATCTTTATCATATCTGCTCACTCTTGATGGGACAATTCACTAAAATGTATTGTTTTCTGTTGTGACTAGATTTGCTTTAAAAACATATTAATTAAAAATAATTAATAAGCATTTCTTTTCTCTTCCTCCCCTTCCCTCATAAGGAAAAAAAAGGAAAACCCTTATTAAATATGAATAGTCAAGCAAAACAATTTCCCATACTGACCATATCTAAAATACCTGTCTCTTTCTGCATCTTGAGTCCACTGCTTCTGTCAAGAATCAGGTAATATTAATAATGTGTGGGACACGAAATCAGTGAAAAGCTTCTCGGTCTGGAATGTACCTCCCCCCCCTTGAGTGCCGTACCCTCCCCCTTTCTCCTGTCAATTATTTTTATCTTCCTTTGTCCATTTCTTCCTGCCCTGGTGAGGCCCGTCCCATCTCCCTCTCCTTTAGTCTCAGTAGCAAAGGGATGGATAAAGTAAATTTTTTTACCAATAAAAGAAGGCAGTTGGCCAGGAGAGGGGACGTCCTAATTAGGTCTTTAAATCCTAGACCAGGTCTTAGGAGCTCTCTCTCTCTCTTCAAGCCGGCCTCATGCATCAACATGGGTAAGAAATCTGAGATGGGGGAACCCGGGGGAAAGGGAATAAATTCCTCTTCTTATTTAAGGCATCTCTGTGTTTACTTTTCTAATTAAATTAAGAATAATGGAAATTTTTTTTTACCACAAACAATAATATTAAGCTTGCCATAGCTTTACTAATATGTCTTCTTTACAGCTAGATTTTTTTTCTATTTTTGACAATTTAAAGATTTAGAAAATATCTCCCCAAACCCCCAAAATGATATAAATGAAGAGGTTAGTATTTAGTTTTTCCCTTTAAAAAAAATATTTTCCTTATTTTATCTATTTTTGGAAAACGCCTCATTACCAAGAGGGAGAGAATATAGTCACATCCTAAGGATTCTGAAATGAAAATGAAAAATCCTCCAATGAGGAAAGGAGAAAAAGCAGATGAGTAGCAATGATAGAAGAATAGCTAACATAAAGGCAGATGGAAAATATAAGAAAGGAACATTGTTGGAATCACTGAGATAGATGGAAAAAAGCAGTATTTTTTTTTAAGTATTAGCTTATTTCACATCTCTACTAAAAATCTCTCCAGAACACTTTTAGCAAATAACCAAGGTGCTGCTACCTGGTTCTGGTTTGCTCTTATTTCCTGAAGTCTGCCCTGATCTGATCTCTGGCTCTCTTTAGATATGTTTACTATTGTCTCCTAATCTCTGTCCTCTGCTGGTCATATAGACATTTTCAGGGGAAACCAAGGAATTTCCCTCCTAGGCTGTTCAGCGGTTACATTTCTCTCCATAGAGCTCACAGTTCACAAAGGTCCATGGGAGGATTCAGAGACTGGTTCCCTGGGCTGATTGTTCAAATACCTTTGTATGCCCAGAGACTCAAAGTCAGTAAGTGTCCAGGCACAGTGATATACATTGAAAGTCCAGTTTCTGGCCTGGCCTGCAATAGGACCTGTAGTACTGGATCTACTGTTGAAGGAGTCACTGGAACCTCACTAAGTCCTTTCTTATCCTTCAACCTATTTCAATACTCCTGCCCCAGGAGGTGCAGATTCCACTTATCAAGAACTTAATTGTCCCTCAATTTATTCTCAACTGCTAGATACAATAATTTAATCACCTACGATTCTTGACAACAAGTTTTATTCACCAACCCCATCCCTGGTAAAGCTGCATTGTCAGAAGCATCTCAAGTATGCATGCTCTCCAGGCCTGCCTATCCCTTTCCTCAGTTCCAGGGAAGGGATATGGTACAGCTGACAATCATTATCTTACTCACCTAAGTTATGTCGTGTTGCTTGAGGCTGTGACCACAAGACACAGATGAGAAAACAACCAGTTATGGAGGGGCTATAGTCAGACTAGATATTATCATTACATAGATCAGAGTCTTAGGTGTTTGAATTCAACTGATTAAAAAAAAAAACCCAAACCACTAAATTAAGCAAAACCAATTTGTAATACCTGTGACAAAATGAATGAATGCATGAAACAGGTTTATTAAGAGCTTTCTATCCTCCAATCTCTTTGCTGGAATGGATTTTCCTACCCTTTCTTTGCAGTCTTTGATGGGCAGCATCCTTTAGTTCTACTTTGGAGCCACTGCAGTCTAGAGCACACAGACTGGGTTCCATAGTAAACCTGATCATATAGGAAACTTGAAAGTACAAATTACATACAGTTATCTCATAAGCTTCATTCCCAATGTTAGCTTTGCAAAAAGTAGAAGTCCTGAACAAACCCTTCCAGACAAGTGCTGTTGTCAATCCTCTGGTCTGTTACCTTCTCTAACAGGTTCTGCCTTCTCATTTAGTCAAATTCTGGTAAATTTAAGGGCTTTGGGGGGAATATTGTATTTCAAGTTCTCCAATCCTTAAGTGGAAGCTTCCTGACCATGGTTCCTTTGTACTTTAACATGGCAACTCTGGATTTGGGGCATGACATTCCTGGGAATTTTCATTTTGGGGGTTATTTTGAGGAGGAACCCAGCATCTTCTTTCTATGTTTGTCTTCTTGTTCTAATAAGTCTGGGAAGTTTTCTTTCACAATTTCTTGAAACATTATCAATATGTGATCAATAAATATGATCATATTCAGGTCCTTTCTCTAGCTCAGCTTGGTCATAACTTCCATGTAATTCCATGATTCTTAAATTATCTCTCCTCAATCTATTTTCCAGGTTATTTGTTTTTGATAAGACAAACCATACATTTCTTTCATTAAAAATGCTTTGATTTTGTTTTGATATTTCTCATTGTCTCATAGATCCATTAAATTATGTTTAGTCCATTCCAATTTTTTAAGGATTATTTTTACTTAGATAAGGTTTTATGCTTCTTATGTTAAACTGTTAGCTCTCCTAAGTCTTTCTTCCACAATTCATTTCTTTTCAAATTTATTACACATGGATTTATATGGGAATTTTAGTGCTCCAATTCCATTTATACTGTCATTTTAAATTATTTTTAAATTTCTTTTTTATTTAAGCATTCTTAATTGATTTTGTGGACAATCTGAATTTTTCCTTAAGGCTTTGCTTGTAGGTATTTTGGAGTTATTATCTTATTCTGGGTTTAGCTCTTAGCACAATCCTTTGTACAATAATAGCTCCTTATCATGGGAATCTTTTTAAAGTTTATTCATTATTCTAGCCTAATCTCCTAGACTGAGACTTTGTGTTAAGGGGAAGATCTGTACCATTCTGTCGGGTTTTTCTTTGTTTGTATTATTTGTATATACTAGCTTGTATATTTGTATATACTATACAAATATATATTATAGTATATACTACATAAAAAGTATATACAGGTGCTGTGGCCAGCACAGTCTAGGCCTAGCTACCAGCTGAGGAAAATAAAGAGAAAGTGAGAGAAAGCTTATAGCTGGATAAGAAAAGGGGGAGAGAGACGGGGATGTATTCCATAGTCTGTTTATTGCAGAACTATTTCGTACAGAGCCAAAGATACAAGAAAATCATAGAGCTTATATTCCTTATTTCAGGGGTGATTATGTGACTTGGGTCTTGCCTTCCCCCCCCCACCTCAGGCCAAGGCTAATCAGTCATTAAGATCTTTATCCTAGAACCACTTGGGGGGGGGGGCACAATAGACTGGGAATCCTAATCAGGACTTGTAAATTAACTTTCAGTACAGTCATTAGATATTCACAAAACCAATGAGAGCATCCACCCAACAAGATTATACTTTCCTTGCATATCTGCCTAATGACCTTGCAGAACTGGGGAGCTAGTGTGCCAAGACCCCAAAAAGTCTTGGCCCCCAATATACAGATATATAATATATACTATATAAATATAGTATATGTTATATATACAACATATACTATATTATTTTGTATAGTATAGTACTATAGTATGTATAGTATAGTACTATATTTTTTGTATTACATATATATATATATATATATATATATATATATATATATACATTTTACAAATAGTATATACAAATATACTACTTATATATTTGTATATACTAGTTTGTATTTCTGGAGTTCTGTTGCTGCAGGTCCCCCATCCTAGCAACATCCTGTCAGCCCTAGCTGAAAGGTTCTGAAAGTTGAAAGCCATAGAGCAGTCAGCCTACTTCTGGTCTGGTCCTAGAGTCTTGAATGAGAGAAGTGAAAATTTCTCAGACTATACTCTAAAATCTAGTAAGGCTTTTCATGGGAAACAGGCCCAAGTTCTCCTTCACCAGAAATCATATGATTTACAAGTACTCAAAACTCAGAGCCATAGGGAGTCACCCCTCTCCTCAGTGACACTGAAGCATAAGATATGCCAAATAAGGGCAGAAGTGCTTTCTCAAATGTACATTGGGTGGTCTAATGTTTCCTTGTTCCAGTACTTGAGGTCAATTGCTGCGCTTAGATTGCACACCTGACTTCCAGCCAATAGAAGAAAAGGGTCAGGAGAGGGGCAGGGAAGAATTCTGCATTAGGGCTTTATAACTTCATCATTTCCTTTTGTAAACTGCTTCTCCTCCCTGACCATTTGTCAGGAAGGTGGCCCTTTCTTGAGATTGTAATAAACTATTCTTTTCTGCTTCCTACCTTGAGAAACCTCTGACTATTATTTGGGAAAAGATTTCTGGTGCACACAGTTCTTGGGGTGCACACAGTCTGAAACTGTAATCTCAATCTGGAATCAAAGCAATAGAGCTTCTGGTCAAACCCTGTTCCTTAGATAATGAGGTCACTTGACTGTATGATGAATTTGCATTCTTAGAACAGAAAAAAATATGACCCACTATTGTTTATCCTTAGATTTCTAGATCTTTGTTCAGTCTAGTGTTCTTTATTTTTTTTAAAGAAGTTGTGTGGGTGTTAGCTTCTTTCAGTTCTACCATCTTCACTTATCTCCCAGAAATATCATTTTATAAAAACTGCTAAAAACTATAAGTAAAGAAACAGCTTTTGGGTAAGAAGTAAGCAGTTGGCTTGCCAAAAGGTGCATAAAATGAATGTTTGCTTAAATAAAGGATAAATCACCTTGTACAGGATGTAAGGTATTACCTTTTGTGTGTGAACAGTTTGGTGACTAAAAGAGAGAGGAAAATACTTTTTATGTATTAAAAACCTTTATAAAATATAAATGTGAATATTACAGTCAGTTTTCTGACTGAGAAATAGTCAGAGCTGCAGGCATTTTGGTTACTCATTTATCATTTTCCTGTAAATTTTAAAAAATGTATAAGTGGTTAAAGCATAAAATTATAAATCAGATAACTTTTTAAAACACAAAAATTATTAATTAAAACATGCTGGTTTTATAACTAATAGAAATAGGGAGTTCGTGAGTTTTTACTTCATAGAGGAAATAAATCACTGAGTTTTGCCTGATTAGGACTTGAATCATTTAAAGTTTTGAACACTCTGGGGGTTAAGGACTTGGAAAGACATGAAGAACCAACAGGAGAGAGAAGAATTCACCAGGGATGGGAAAGCAACCTCTGATAGAGCTGTGTGAAGAAACTAGCTGGAGAAGATGACAGCTTACAGGGAGGCTTCACCTGATAAGTTTTCGTTCACACGGATAAGGGATAAAGTTCTTTCAAAGACAGATGAATTACCCTCCAATGTCACCTACATTTTGAGAGAGGTAAAACCTCTTTGAGAAGTTTTGTTTTCTACAGAACACTGTAACCGCATGTACCCCGACATAGCCAGGAAGGTTGCTAGCACAAGTTCTTTGATCTGCTTTAGTAAAGGAAAGCAACTTTAAAGGGGTCAACAACCTTTAATTAAGTGTGTGTGTCTATATGTGTGTATACATATACATATATATATGTATGTATGTGTGTGTGTGTGTATACAGAAACACACATACACACAAACGCATAATTCAGGGGAAAAAGTCAGCACCCTGAACTTCAGAAAATACACACAGAATTTACAAGCAGACAAAAAATACAAACAGAGAAAACAACACAATCCAATGGACCAACAGACAGGGCTTCTAGCTGTCTAACCATTGCTTATATACAAAGTTATCAAAGAGAAAAGTACCAACATCTGGGTTTCTGAGCCAAGGGGCTCAATGGCTACCCAGAGTCTTATCTGGCCAAATCATACAACTCTTCCCATAAGTGAGCCCCAAAGCAGAACCTCACCTCAGAGTATATATACTCTTCTTCAGGGTTTTTATAACCCACTGCCTATTTACAAAATAACAAATTGTGTGGCTTGTCTTTCAGGAAGACCCTCAGGAAGATGAATCTTCTTGATTCCAGGGACAACACTCTATATATGCACTATATCACTTAGCTGCCTTTTATAATGAGTCCCTATGACTTATTATTATTGATTTGCCTTATTTTTTAAATGTTTTAGCCAGTTTATTAAAGAATAGTTTTGGATAGCTTTCTTTTAATTGGTCTGTTCTGGCATGCTTCTAATGATATCAGAATCACCTGGATCAATGATAGTCAGTCTACATAAACTATAGTACTTCCCACATGCTGTACTCAATTCAGTGTCGTTGCCACTATGGTGATGTGCACTAGTTTTGGCCAACATAGTCTATTATTCAATCTCTGATTTCCTATAAGTTCAGACAGTTGTTGAATTTGCTTTATTGTTATGAAAATGCTTATATTTGAGGGGCGTGGAGCCAAGATGGGAGAGTAGAAACAGCACTTCCACCCTGCTCCGGCTTCAATACATGTAAAAAAAATGACTCTAAACAAACTTTAGAGCTACAGAACCAAAAGTGACAGAGAGAAATAAATCTCCCACTGAAGGAATCCTGGTGGGCCAGCAGGAAGGGTCCATCTCAGTAGCTGAGAGCTGAGCCCAACCCCGTGTGAGTTGCTGTTTTAGCCCCAGGGTGGGTCCTACCAGCCACAGCTGGAGCAGGCTTCATGAGAGAAAATCACCAGCAGATTTAGTGGTTTCCAGACTTCTAATCCATAAATGCCAAAGAAAAGTAAAAGGTCAGTATGGAGCATTGTTGGTCCTGGGCAAGATAGAAAGGCATGGTCTAGCTGCTAACTCAAGAGTGAGAAGTGGTGGAGGTGTGGTGGCTGTAGCCACTGCCACATGGCTGCTTCAGAGCTCCTGGTCTGTAGATTGTAAGGGGACCAAGAGACCATTCAGAGGGTAATTTCTCTTGTTTTGACCTGCTTGGATGAGGATCACAGTCTTGGATGGTGGTCCTGGGGTGTGTGACCAGTGAGCCAGAGAATATGGAGGCTGTAAAGAGAACACCCATGCAATAGATCCAGCAGCTGCAAAAACCCCAGTGATTTGTGACATAATTCTCTCCATTCTAGAAGCAGAGTTCTACTGTGGCAAAGGGCTCAAAAGTCAAGTTATTGGCTGTCAATATGAACAAGCAGAGGAAGCACAAACAGACGACAGAATCCTTTTTTGGTGTATGAAAAGGATAAAGGCATGGAGCTGGAGGAAGACATCAAAGTCAGAATTCCTACATCAAAAGCCTCCAAAAAATATGAACTGGTTACAGGCCATGGAGGAGCTCAAGAAGAATTTTGAAAATCAAGTAAGACAAGTGGAGGAAAAATTGGGAAGAGAAATGAGAATGATGCAGAAAAGTCATAAAAAGTAAGTCAACAGCTTGATAAAGGAGACCCAAAAATAAATGAAGAAAATAACACCTTAAGAATAGACTAGCTCAAATGGCTAAAGAGCCCCAAAAGAGCCAATAAGAAGAATGCTTTAAAAAATCAAATTTTCCAGATGGAAAAGGAATTTCAAAAACACACTGAAGAGAATAACTCCTTCAAAATTAGACTGGAGCATTTGGAAGCTAATGACTTTTTGAGAAATCTAGATCCAAACAATTGAGAAAATAGAAGGCAATATGAAATATCTCATTGGAAAAACCATTGTCTTGGAAAATTGATCCAGGAGAGATAATTTTAAAATTATTGGACTACTTGAAAGCCATGATCAAAAAAAGAGCCTAGATACCATCTTTCAAGAAACTATCAAACAAAATTGCCCTGATATTCTAGAACCAGAGGGCAAAATAGAAATTGAAATAATTCACTGAACGCCTCTGGAAAACGATCCCAAAAAGAAAACTCCTAGGAATATTATAGCCAAATTCCAGACTTCCCAGGTCAAGGAGAAAATACTGCAAGCAGTCAGGAAGAAACAATTTGCGTATTGTGGAAACAGAATCAGGATAACACAAGACGTAGCAGCTTCTACATCAAGGGATCAAAGGGCTTGGAATATGATATTCTCGAGATCAAAGAAGCTGGGATTAAAACCAAGAATCACCTACTCAGCAACACTGAGTATAATGCTACAGGGAAAAATACGGTCATTCAATGAAACAGAGGGCTTTCAAACTTTCTTGATGAAAAAACCTAAACTGAACAGAAAATTTGACTCTCAAATACAAGAAACAAGAGAAGCATGAGACAGTAAACAGGAAAAAGAAATTATAAGGAACTTATTAAAGTTGAACTATTTACATTCCTTCATGGAAAAATGATAATTGTAACCCATAAGACTTTCTTCAGTATGAGGATAGCTGAAGGGAATATGTATGTATACATGCATATGTATATATTTATATATTTACATATATATATGAGGATGTATGTGTATATAAACATACATGTGAATGTGGGCACTTGTATGCTCATGTAAACATAGACAGAGGACATAGGATGACTTGAATATGAAGGAATGATATCTAAAAAATAAAATTAAAAGGTGAGAGTGGAATTTATTGGAAGAAGAAGAAAGGGAGTGATAGATTAGTGTAAATTATCTCAAATAAAAGAAAAAACTGTTACAATGGAGGGGAAGTGAAGGAAGTGCAATTCAAAACCAATGATCTACTTAGTTAACCTTTCAGAAAAGGACTACATTAGAAAGAAAACAAATGGTTGATAAAAATTAAAGAATGGGTAGACAAGCATGACCCAGGTGCCTTGGTCATTCCTTTTAGTGGGGCCTTGGAACTCCAGTTGCAAGAAATGAGTGCTGAGGAGAAACAGAAGTATCCGGAAGAGAGCATGACACAAAGTGCTTTGACAAAGATCACTAAGGCTGGATATGCGACACTCCAACTAGAATACTTTTTCACTGCAGGCCTGGATGAAGTATGGGCATGGGCCATCAGGAAAGGGAAGAAGGCTCCTCAGGAATCAAAAAAGATTTACACCAATTTTGAAAAGGGATTCATTATGGCTGAAGTAATGAAATATGAAGATTTTAAAGAGGAAGTTTCAGCAAATGCTGGCAAGGCTGCTGGGAAATACAGATAAGGTAGAAATTGCATAGATGAAGATGGAGATATTACCTTCTTTAAATTTAATAATCCTCAGCAACCTAAGGAGAAATGAATTTTAAATATTGCTCATTGCTCAGAAATAAACAATGCTATTTCAAAGAAAAGAAAATGTGGACACTTTCTGTGTCTTATTGCTATTCCTAGATGCTATAAAAAATATCCTTTAATACATTTCTTTTGGACAGGTCAATCTCATGCATGGGCTTCCTTTTTGACTCCTAGAACAGATGCTTGGGTCATCATATTGTCATCATCTGAGATGCATGGGAAGCTAAATATAGAAATTCAACTGAGTAAGAAAAGCTATTCCTGTATCCACTCCATTAAAAAATACACACACACACACACACACACACACACACACACACACACACACACACACACACACACACACATTCCTTGAACCCAGGAAGCCCTTACTACAACTGCCCTTACTGCAGGGGATGACCTTAATTTATATCTCCTTACCTTTGGAGCAGACATTATCTCTCTCTTTGACATGAATATTAGGCCACTCACAACATACCTTTGCACAGTAAAGGCAATCTTCACTGACTTCTACAAAAGCTACATAAGGCAGATTATTTGCATTTTCCCACAGACAACTCTTTATTTAAATTTGAGTTTTGAATAAAAAAATTAAAGGAATTCATTCAGACAAACTTTTTTTCTTCTCTTTTTCTTTTAAATAAAAAGGTTTTTAGCTTTGGGATATTTCCCCCACCACTCATTCATAAAATCCCTCCTCATATACTCCAGTATAACATACATACAAAATTTATATGAACATATTTGTCGAGAAAAATGGCTTAGTAAACTCTGTTAGCAAAACATTTTATAGGGACTGCTAGCTGGTACAGTGAATGGAGCACTGGCCCTGGAGTCGGGAGGATCTGAGTTCAAATTTGACCTCAGACACTTAACACTTACTAACTGTGTGACCTCGGGCAAGTCACTTAACCCCAATTGCCCTGCTTTCCCTCCCTGCAAAAAACAAAAAAAAAACCCTATTTTATAAATAAGCCATTATAATGTCTCTCACACGCACGCATGCACACACACACACACACACACACACACACACACACACAGTCCTGCATGTTTATGCACTACTAAATTGTTTCCCAAAATGTTTGCTTTATACATAAGACCTGGGCATGTTAGAATATTGGTTAATAATAATTCTTTGAGTGCCAAAATCCATGTGAAATACCATATTCAAGGAACCCAACTTCTAATGTCTCCATCAGTGTTTCTAAAGTCTTCATTTGCTTATGTCAGTATGAAGCACATTATGTATGGTTTTGGGTTTTTGGTTTTTTTTTTTGCTTTTTGGAGGGCAGGTTGGGGTTAAGGGACTTGCCCAAGGTCACACGACTAGTTTTTTTTTGTGTTAAGTGTCTGAGGCTGGATTTGAACTCAGGTACTCCTGACTCCAGGGCCGGTGCTCTATTCACTGCGCCACCTAGCCACCCCTGTATGTTTGTTTTTTGCATCAGCTTTAATGTCTATTTGATTTTCTTTTTGTGTATCCCTTTGCGAATATTGTTTAACTTTATTAAGCATCCAAATTTGAAAAAGTACTTGCAGATTGCCTTTGTCGCAAGGTAGAGTGATCTCAATGAAGAAGAAAATCAAGAAGCATCTTAAAAAACCAACCTAGTCATACAGGAAGCTCTGATGTTCTCATATTCATCTTAATGTATGTACAAATAATGGAAGAACTTATAACCAAAGGGAAACTAAAAAATGTTTAGAGAAATTTGTTAGCAAAATTCCTAAGAACAAGAAAGCAAAGGAGCTGATGTGTGTACAAAAAAAAAGCTAAATGAAATAATTAAGAATTTGTCCAATTATGTTTATTCAAATAGGGAAAGGTAAGGGAGTTAGAATTTATTAGGTATCTACTAAGCACCAAGCTAAAGCCCTTTACAAATATCTTATTTGAAGAGATCAAAGAAGATTGAAATGAAATTGAAAAAATGAAAGAGGATGAATGAGCGAAGGGACAGGCATTCATTCATTCATTCAACATCCAGTGCAACATTAAAACAAACATGGGGTGTAACACTAACATGACAAAAAAAAGTCTACTAAACTCTGTTGGTTTTTTTGGGGGGTTTGTTGCATCTGCTTCATGAGGGAGAACAACCATTACCAGAGAAAGTATAGGACAAATATGGTAGAAGCAATTGAATAGGAATTGGATAGGAAAAAATATATAAGAGAGGACATTATGCTATCTTGTTTTGCTCCCACAGATGTTATTGGGAGATAATTAGCACTTCCAAGCTGTGGGGGAAGCTGACTTATCTCATTTTACCAAGACAACGGCCATCCTGGCACCAGGGGGATTAGAAAGGTTGGGATAGGACAATGGGTTCAAACTTGAGAGGTTATGCCCTGGTCACCAGTGTCCTCACTACTGTGCCTGCTCAACTAACCTCATTAATATTGATGGGATATGTGGTCTGGGAGGGGGAATATGTAATGAGGGCATGTAGTGAGAATGTAAGGAAGAGTTGCAACCTTGAGGAGTTTGGACCAATCCTAACTCTGAGAGGAGGAGTCAGAACTAATGGATCTTTAAGCTTGCTTCTGTAGGTGAGCACCTACACCTGTAGTGAGCACCACACCTGTTTATGAAGCATAATAAATGCCTTCCTCAGTTCACCCTGTTTTTGAGTTCTTTCAGTGAAAATGGGTCTATCACACGAATCTCCCTGCCTGGGAAGTTCTGTGATCCCCACAACTGTGTTTCTCACAAAAGATAAAAGAATACCTAGTAATTGAAAATAATTTCAAGTTTCTATGGGCAGGTCGATAATATCCCAATGTACTGAAATATTTCTGAAATTTTTAACATGGAACTAGAGGCCATAAATTTTAAGAAGTCAGTTGGAAGGTGACAGAAAACTGAAGGCTGACAGATTTTACTGCAATGTTTATAATGTCAGTTTCAGAAAATAGCAGAATATCACAAACTCACTGAATCTGAGGGTTGGAAGGAATCTTCAAAGCTATTTAGCCAAAACTTTTATATCTCAGGGTGTTTATTCCTGAAAAAAACAAAAACAAACCAAAAAAACCCAGATTATTGAACAGGAAATTTCAAGAAGCTAAGTGTTAATAAGTAGCTGGGATCAAGCAAAAAAAAAAATAAGGAAGTAGCAACTGATCTGTAATTGGAAAGAAACTGGGGATTCTAAGTTGCAGAGTTGAGGTGAGTGCATTCTAGTACTTTGTGCAAAGGCATATGTGAGGGAGGTTGGGATAACATGATAAAATTTGGATGTAAGTATCACATGATGTGAAAGCATGAAGTGTTTATGATCTATGTCAATGGAAGGAGTTGTCACACTGAGAAAATAACATAAGCTTGTCCATGTTCTGAATGTAAGCAATCAGGCAGTCAACAGCTGTTACGTACTTGCTATATGTCTGCCATTGTGGTAAGCACTAGCCATACAAAGGAAGATGATAGAAGCCTGCTCTCAAGAGGCCCACAGTCTAATTGGGGAGACAGCATACAAACAAATGTGTACTCTGTGTGTGTGTGTGTGTGTGTGTGTGTGTGTGTGTGTCCACAGAGGCAATGCATTAGAATTTAAGAAGGAAAATCTCCTAGTAAAGAGTCAAATTTTACTTGGAACTTGAATAAAATTAAGGAATCCAGGAGGGACATATGAAGAAGGAGAACATTCTAAGGAAATGAGGGGGAAAACCAGAGAACATTCTTGGAGTGAAAAGATAGGATATCTTGTGTGAGAAACAGCCAAGAGGCCAGTGTCACTGAATTAAAGGATATGAGGAGGCGTAAGGTATAAGAAAACTAGAAGGGGCAATTTGTGAAGGGTTTTGAAAATTTTCTATTTTTGTATAGTAATTACTTCAGTGTTTTGAAAGGCAGGTGAAATATGTTATTTAATTCATCTCACAGTAGTTTAATGAGTTAGGCAAAAAGCCATAATCTTTTTTTAAACGAAAGGTCAAAAGAACTGTGCTAAATAAATTGAGACTAGTGTTGTTCCCTAAACTTTTCAGTGTGGAACAGTGATGAGAAGGCTAAGTACCAGGATGGAGGCCAAGCACAAACACTGAACATTTCTGTTCTTCTTGTTATACCTGTGAGTCATACCCTCTACAAAGCATGTATTGTAATGGTAACTAATTTAAATTTGAAGAGCCCTTTTTGTTATGTCAAATAAGCAGGTACTTAGCCCTTAGTCAAACCTCTGTGAAAGAAACAGGTGTGAACTCTGTCTCCTGCTGCTGACATAATAGGAAGGGGTTGCTGAAATAGGAAGCCAATGCTGTGTGTGTATAACAAAAGCCCCAGAGAGAGACAGTCAGAATTTTCTCCTGACAAAATCCTGGTGGAAGAAACTGTTCTGCTGAGAGATCTGGTGAAGGCTGGAGTTGCTTTGGAGAAGGCTACCTGGAGACTGAAGTTGTTGCTGCTGCCTGGAAGGCTGAGATTTCTTCTGGGTCCTAGGGCCAGCCAAACTGCCAGAGGACCAAGGAGGCATGACCGAGATGCTAAGACTTTGTTTGTGGCTTGGTTGATTTTTGAATTCCCTGGAACAGGCATTGTGAAGGTTTTAAGATGTACTGAACCCCACAAACGTCATTGTGTAGCAGGAACTGTCCAGAGGACTGGACAAGGAGCATTCTTTTGAGAATCTGCTGGTGCATGGCATTACATTTGCTTCTGAATCCAAGTGACTATCTGGTAGATTCAGGTAGGAGCTAGGACCATGGAAGGGGATCCAGGGAATCTGAGAAAACACTGAGTCAAGATGAAGAAAAGATCTCTCCTTGGATATTGAATGCTGTGATGATTACATTGTTTATCTGTGACTTAGAGGTGGGGGGGGGGGGTTGTGTATTTTCTAATGATTGTATTTAGTGAATAGTGATTTGATTGCTAAATAAGTGACTGATTAAGTTAACCCAGTTGCCCCATGAATGGAAGACTAACTTGTATTCTGAGATGGTTGAATGACTAAGTAAGGAGGCAAACCTCCTTAGGGATACCAGATGATTGTTCTTTTGTTCTTTGTTCTAAATACTGTAACCACTTTGGTAAAAATGATATAACCATTTTAATGATAAGCTGTCGTGAACACTATATTGTGACTTTCTGTGATAAGATGTAATGTTGTGAATAATGTATCTTGATTTTTTGTGAATGTTTTCCTTTGATTTGTTTTTGAATACAGTGTTCACTATACTGTATAATCAGAATCTTAAAAGCTATTCACAGTAGCATTCTTTTGGGAAGCTGCTTGTGCATGGCATTACATATATTTATGTAGATTATCTGACTGTAGATGGTCAGATACTCTACATAGACACTTAGAGCTCTAAAATTAACTTCCTTGTCAATTTATCAGTTTGTTGATGTTCTTTTCTGTGTATGTTCCAAGTGAAGGCTGGATGGGCTGGGAAGGTTAACAGCAGAGATTTGAGATTCTAACATAGGACTATCAGGGCTGGCAGCACCATTTAGTAGGGGGTGGAGAACCTGCAGCCCTGAGATCACATGTGGTCTACTAGGTCCTCAAGTGTGGCCCTGTTAAGTCCTCAAGTATGACCCTTTGACTGAATTCAAACTTCACAGAACAAATTCCCTTAAAAAAAGATTAGTTCTGCAGCACTTGAACTCAGTCAAAGGGCTGCATCCAAGGACCTTGAAGCCAAATGTGGCCTCAAGGCCACAGGTTCCCCATTCCTAAAGTTCAACCCCCACATTACACAGATAACACAAAGGCTGCAGAGAAATAATTAAAAAACATTTGTCAAGTGCAGGTGGCTAGTTTGTGAAAAAGCCACAGCTAGAATATAGTTCTTCTGAACGCAAACCTACTTTTCAATAGCTAGTATGGTCATCATAGATACTGCTGTTTTTAAAGGGTTTTTTCAATGTTTTATTTATTCCTTCTTTTTTTATATCACATATATACTTGCCCCCTCCTCCCTCTTGTCTCATTCAGATACAATAACTCTTCTCATGTAGCAAAGAAAAACAGTTAAGTCAAGTCAACCTACAAGATTATCCTGTCTGAAAACATATGCAGTAGTACCCATTTCTGGTCTCACACATCTTTAAAGAAAGGAGAAGGACATATTTATTTTTTTTGTTGTTGAATAAAAATTTGAATAAGGAAGGAAGAAAAATAAAAATAAAAAAAAGTAAGGGAAGGAAAAAGCAGATGGAAGGAAACCACTGCCAAATATCTGAAAGCCAAATAGTAATAAGAATTGCTTGATTAGAAAATATTAGTCAATTGTAAAAGAGCAAAGCAAAATTGATTTTATGGCTTTTTTTTTTTTACCATTCTCATATATTTATGGTCTGTATTACACTGTGGTTATTTCTGCGTCTCCCCAGAAGCCTGGTTCTTTTGTGTGTGTGTGTGTGTGTGTGTGTGCTGTTGTTGTTTTTTGAAAAACTTTCTAACAAACAGAACTTCTCCAGAGTGAAATAAACAGCTTTAGTGTAGAGAACATTGAATTCTTCACATGAGGTCTTTAAATGGAAGATGATGTCTACTAAGACTACTCTAGAAAGGATTCTTGTTCCATTTTCAAAGAAAAAAGCCCAAGGTATCAAGACCCATGTGAAAAAATTCTACAAATCACTGGTAATTATAGAATTCAAATTACATTAACTCAGACTTTCCATATAGTATATGTCAGATTAGGAAAGATAAGATAGGAAAAATGAAAAAGACAATTGTCAGGAGGTGCCACCAGAAGATGGACACCAAAATGGATGTACTCTTGGTTGAGCTCTAAGTTGGGTTAGCCATTCTGGAAAAAAAAAAAGACTTACCTTGAAAGAAAAAAGGAAAATAATACAAGTGTACAAAAATATTTATAGCAATTCTTTTTTTAAAAAAAATTCATTTATATTTAGTTTTCAACATTCATTTCCATAAAATTTTGAATTCCAAAATTTTTCCCCATCTTTCCCCTTCCCCCATCTCAAGTCAACAGGCAATTTGATACAGGCTCCACATATACATTCAGACCAAACTTATTTTCACATTAATCATGCTGTGAAAAATTACAATCAGTGGGAGGAGCCACTAGAAAGAAGAAACAAACAAAAAAAGAAAAAGAGAGAGAGCGCAAATAATGTGCTTCAATCTGCATTCAGACTACATAGTTCTTTCACTGGATGTGAACAGCATCTTCCATCATGAGTCCTTTGGAATTGTCTTGGATCCTTGCCTTGCTGAGAAGAGCTAAGTCTATCAAAGTTGGTCATCACACATTGTGGCTATTACTGTGTACACTGTTCTGGTTCTGCTCAATTCACTTAGCATCAGTTCATTCAAGTCTTTCCAAGTTTTTCTGAAGTCTACCTGCTCATCATTTCAAATAGCACAATAGTATTCCATCACATTCAAATATTACAACTTGTTTAGCCATTCCCCAACTGATGTACATCCCCTCAATTTCCAATTCTTGGCCCCCACAAAAAGAACTGCTATAAATATTTTTGTACATGTGGTTCCTTTTCCCATTTGTATGATCTCTTTGGGATACAGACTTAGATGTGGTATTCCTGGGTCAAAAAGTATGTACATTTTTATAACCCTTTGGGAATAGTTTCAAATTGCTCCCCAGAATGGTTGGATCAGTTTACAACTCCACCAATAGTGTATTAGTGTCTCAATTTGCCCACATCCTCTCCAATATTTATCATTTTCCTCTTTTCTCATGTTAGCCAATTTCATAGTTGTGATTTGGTATCTCTTTTTATATGACTATAGATAGTTTTAATTTCTTCCTCTGAAAATTGCCTGTTCATATCCTTTGACCATTTGTGAATTGGGGAATGACTCATATTCTTATAAATTTGACTCAATTTTCTATATATTTTAGAAATGATGCCTTTATCAGAGACACTGGTTGTAAAAATTCTTTCTCAGTTTTCTGCTTCCCTCCAAATCTTAGTTGCATTGGTTTAGTTCATGCAAAACCTTTTCAATTTAATGCAATCAACATTATCCATTTTGCATTTCATAATGTTCTCTATCTCTTGTTTGGTTACAAATTCTTCTGTTCTCCATAAATCCAACAGGTAAACTACTCCTTGTTCCCCCAATTTGCTTATAGCCTTCACATTCTACCCATTTTGACTTTTATTTTGATATATGGTATAAGATGTTGGTTTCTGCCTCATTTCTCCATACTGTTTTCCAGTTTTCCTAGCCATTTTTTGTCAAAATAGTGAGTACTTATCCCAGAAGCTGGATGGAGTCTTTGGGTTTATCAAACAGTAGATTATTATAGTCATTGACTACTGTGTCTTATATGCCTAACCTATTCCACTGATCCCCAACTCTATTTCTTAGCCAGTACCAAGTAGTTTTGATAACAAGATCTGGCATGGCTAGGCCACTTTCCCTAGCATTTCTTTCGATTATATCCCTTGATATTCTGGATCTTTTGTTCTTCCAATATAGCAATTCTTCACAGTAACAAAGAACTGGAAATTAATGAAACATCAATCAATTTAGTAAAGGCAAACAAATTATTGCATATGAATGTAATGGAATTCCATGGTTTTGGGGGTGTAAGAACTGGTAAATGGTAAAATGAAATGTTTCAGAAAAACTTAGGAAGACTTGCTGGTTGGTTGCTTGGTTGTTGTCCTTCTCAAACAGGACCAAAATGACATCATTATATCATTTTAGTCAAGTTACAGTGTGTCTCACTTTGGTTGATCACATCAAAATGAGCTTGGAATGCTCAACCACAGGTCAGATAAAAATAGTTCATGTGAACATTTGAGATGAATTCTCTAGATTTGTGCCTGTCATGTTTCTTTTGAGCTACTTCAATTCTGCTTTGCTCATAGAGCACAGCTCCTTCTCTGATGGCAGCACACCGTGCTAAGTGGTCCTATTCCAGTGTCTCTCACGTCACCCAATTAATTCCAAAGTTCTTAAGAAAGACCTTGAAAGTGTCCTTGTATTGCTTTTTCTGACCACCATGTGAATGCTTGTCCTGTATGAGTTCTCTATAAAATAGTCTTTTTGGCAAGCATGCATTTGGAATTCGAACAATGTGACTAGTCTATGAGAGTTGCCCTCTCTGTAGTAAAGTTTGCATGCTTGGCAGTTTAGTTTGAGAAAGGACTTGAATGTCTGGTATCTCATCCTGCCAGGTGATCTTCAGAATCTTCCTAAGACAATTCAAATGGAAGAGGTTTGGTTTCCTGGCATGGCACTGGTATACTGTCCAGGTTTCACAGGTGTACAACAAAGAAAACAGCACAATGGCTCTTTAGACCTTCAGTTTGGTAGTCAGTCTAATATCTCTTCTCTCCTCCTTTCCTCTGGAGTTTCCCAAACGCTGAGCTAGCTCTAGCAAAGTGTGTGTCAATCTCATTATCTATATATACATCCCTAGAAAGTATACTGCCAAGGACAAATATGGCATCAAGTTCAGCTATTGCAACTGATGGTAAATTCTTCAACTTGAAGAAACTACAAGTCAAAACTAAAGTAGAGGGAGTGTTGGTGCATGATTTTTTGTTTGTAGATTATTGTGCACTCAATGCAGCACCCAAAGCTAAGATGTACCAAAGTATGGATTGATTCTCTGCTGCTTGTGCTAATTTTGGCCTAACAATTAACACCAAAAAAACATAAGTACTCCATCAGCCAGCACCATACCATTCATATGTAGAACCATGAGTTACAGAAAATGGAGAAGCTCTAATACTGTGGATAAGGGAGACTATCCCTTATCCATTTTCTTCTTCTCCATTTTCTGTAACTGATGGTTCTACATAGAGGAAAGCTTTCTTCTTTTTTTCTCATTGGGGAATA
The DNA here is from genome assembly GCA_028646575.1 of Pseudocheirus occidentalis. Taxonomy (NCBI): domain Eukaryota; kingdom Metazoa; phylum Chordata; class Mammalia; order Diprotodontia; family Pseudocheiridae; genus Pseudocheirus; species Pseudocheirus occidentalis. The sequence continues at coordinate 3,709 of JAQQSW010000500.1, read as the reverse complement.
GTTCTTACAGTAGTATCACTGGGTCAAAAGATATGCCAAAAGAACAATTTTTTTCTTAGCTTGTTATTTAAGATCCTCCATGATGAGATGCCATCCCATCCTTTCATTCTTCCTCATACTTCTTCCCTTATCATATTCTACACTTCAGGCAAAATGGATAATCTGCCATCATCTGCACATGTACTAAACTTTTTCAAATTCATAACCTGCTTATGCTTAATGTATGCCTAGAGAAAACCTCAAAACTTCCATTTTTTCTTTCTCTTCTCTCCCAATCTGTTGATATTCTACCTATCCTTAAACAAGATTCATTTCAATTCATCAGACATTCATTAAGTATATACTGCTAGCTGAGCACTAGTCTAGGCTGTAAGATATACGACTCCTTAGATCAGAGATCTTACTACACTCTTGGGTCACTGTCAGTATTGGATAAGCCATCATTGTGGGGATAAAGAGTGCCATATTGTCCCAGAGCATTGCTCTGTTTTATTCCTTCCTTTCTATAATCTCTATGTCTTATTATCTTTCTGTCTATCTTATCTTACTATAATACTTATTGGGCAGCTAGGTTGCACAATGGATAGAGCCCTGGGCTTTGAAACAGGAAGACTCATCTTTATGAGTTCAAATCTGACCTCAGGTACTTACCAGCTGTGTGAACCTAGGCAAGTCACTTAATTTTGTTTGCCTCAGTTCCTCATTTGTAAAAATGAACTGAAGAAATGGCAAACCACTCTAGTATCTTTGCCAAGAATGGAATCATGAGAATTAGGACTTAACTAAACAACAACAAAAATAAATGCCTATTGTCAAACCTTTTCTTCCCTTCATCTGGACCTCATCCCAAGTTGCAACTTCCTATTCTCTACTACTGCTACTGCTACTACTACTACTACTACCACTACTACTACTACTACCACTACTACTACTACTACTACTACCACTACTACTACTACTACTACTACTACTACTACTACTACTACTATGGCTGCCACCACTACTTCTACTACTTCCATCACCATAACCACTACTACTATTACTACTTCTGATCTTGGTCTTCCTGTCCCATTTCAGTGTATTTATGCATACTACCATGTCTGAAACATTCTCTCTATAACTTTTATTTCAATCATTCTCTTTCTTCAATGCCTATATTACATGCCTTATTCTCTAAGAAATCTCAAATCTTTCCAAATAGATGTGATATTTTCCCAAATTTCTCCTAACAATTTTTATTAGCCTGTTTTCCTATATGATATTCTTCTTTGTTTTATATTTCTCTGTTTATCCAATAATTCTATCCTCCTATCTGATTTAAAGTTAGAAGGGACATTATAGGTCATGTAGTTCAATCTTCCTTTTTTTTTTTTAAACAGATGAGAAAATTGAGACTTGAAGGTTGTGACTTCTTCCATAGTCATACAGCTAAAAAATATCAGAGGCAGGGTTTGAAACTGGGTCTTCCTATCTCTAAGTCTAACAATTTTTTGAGATGATCAGTTGTATAATTTTGAATATTTCTATTCTTAGCACTTAGTACAATGCCTTGCACAGAGGTACTTAGAAAATGTGTATTGCTGAATTCTTAGTCATACCATATTTTCCCAAAGTCTGATCTTGTTCTGGCCCATCCCCATGAATACAGGTTTTTTTATTAGAGTAAGCCCCAAATCATCCAGAAATCTGATTTGAAGTTTACCCAGAAGTATTTTCATATCTGTAGAGTAGCTCAAGAAACTCCAAATCTTCATAAAATCTTTTTAGAGTTGAGATCACTGCACCCCAGAGGTATTTCCTTTGAGATTTAAAATTGTTTTCTGTTTTTTGTTTGCTTTTTGGAGGAGTGAGGGCAGGGCAATTGAGGTTAAGTGACTTGCCCAAGATCACACAGCTAGTTAAGTATTAAGTGTCTGAGGCCAAATCTGAACTCAGGTCCTCCTGACTCTAGGGCCGGTGCTGTATTCATTGCACCACCTAGCTGTCCCTCTTTTGAGATTCTTGAGTCTCTCCCAACATGTCCCACATTCTGATAGCCCAGGGGGGTTCCCAAATTCTTTTTTCCCCCTTGCTCCTTCCATACTCCAGTAAACCCTTTTAAAAGAAACCCTTTTTTTTTGATAGGAAAAAACAAAATACATTTCAAAAACAGTTAGAAACAAGCTTACCCAGTCCCAGCTCTTACTCCTACCTCCATTTCTGTGTAGGACTAAACACACCTCCAACAGCCTACAATCTGCCTATTATTTACTTAAAAGAAAAAGTGAATTTTAAAATTTGAGATTAAAAAAAATACTCAGACACTTGAAACACATAAAAAACTAGCCATGTGACCATGAGCAAGTCACTTAACCCCAATTGCCCTACCTTCCCACTTTCAAAAAAAAAAAGCAAAACTTAAAAAAAAAAATTTAAATACCCTAGTCTTACACATCTTATCTGTCCTTTCAACATCCCATAAGTATTTAGAGAATACACAAAACAGTCACTTTCTAGATCTCATCCCCTTAAATCTTAGCTTCCTAGTAATCACCTGCTTGTCCCTGACTCAGGGACCATCTGGTAAATTAGATGGTGCTGGAAAACAGGATTTGGGTTTCCAGACCTGACTTTGGTAATGTATTCTTGGCAAAGGATGGTGCCTCTAATGAAGGCCTGGAAGAATATATTTGCCTGGAGACTTGTCATTCTTTTCAAGATGGTTTTAATTTGAAAATGGAGAGGGAGGTGGAATTCTAGCTACATGCATCTACTAAGCCTGATACAACAGGTACAACATAGGGAAAGAAAAACAATGGCAGAGTGATTCACCAGAGACAGTATCTGAGAAGGAAGACCACAATAATAAGACTAATGTACTCATATGTCTGAATATTTCTGGGCAGAGTTTGGTAAAACATGGTGTAAACTCAGTATTTTAACTCAAAAAGATAAATTTGAATTCATAAATATTACTGAAACTTGGTGGTATATAACTCATCCCTGGAATAGTGGAATGAATCGGTGTGCTTTCTTCAAAGGAAAAAAAGAGGCTTGTGTAGTGGCCAGATGTTAAACTCCTGGAATAAATGTACCAAATGGCACCATTATAAATAGTAGTGTCTTTGAGCTATCCTCTAAGAGCAATAAGTTATGACTGGAACAGTTATGACTGTCAATCAATCATTGGATTGACTCACCCACCATCTTAATATCATAGGAATATGATTTATCTGCTTTCTGTCTTGATCCCCATTAAGTGAACATGATCTTTTGTTTTTCTTTCCTATGGTGTTGCTTCATTTATCCATTTTCATTGAGGATGTTATTTTTAAACACCCCAAAAATTAATTCAATAAGGAAATGCATAGTGAAAGGGGAGGTATTAAAGGGATGATACAAAGACTACACATTTCATTCATATCCACTTGTGTATTAATTCTCCTCCAAACTGTGAAATTGAAAATTGATTTTTAATTCTATTTTTAAAGACTTAATCAAGTTAGATTTACTATTTCCTTTCACTGTAAGCTTTACTTAGGTAACCTCAGGCCATTTGTCTTGAAATTCTTATCTTGTAACTAATACATCCACCCTCATATTGAAGTTACCTTTGTAATTTCACCAATGACCTATGTTCCAGAAAAACTTGCTTAATAAGGTCAATGTCATCAATCTAAATCAGAGGTTTCCAAACTTATTTGGCCTACTGCTTCCTTTAAAAAAAAAA
>JAQQSW010000499.1:0-39149 GCA_028646575.1 Pseudocheirus occidentalis | reverse complement strand
TGGGAACAACAATAATGGGCAGGTCAAATGAGATGACACATAAGACATTTTTACCAACCTTGGAACATCACGGGGGGGGGGGGTAGGGGTGGAGCACACAAGCGCCTCCAGGGCTTTGTAAATCACTCATTTGATCCTCATTGTCCCATTTTACAGTTGAGGAAACCGAGGCAAACTGAGGGTAAAGGACTTGGCCAGGATTATGCAGCTACTAAGCGTCTGAGTAGAGATTTGAACTCAGGTCTTCCATACTTCAGACCTAAAAGTTTTTGGCAAATGTGGCACCACCTAATTGTCCCAAATTTAGCTGCCTAACTGCTAGCTATTATTTTTTTTTATTTTAAAACATTTTTATTTAAAGTTTGAGTTCCAAATTCTATCCCTCCTCTCTTCCCTTCCCTCCATGCCCTCCCTGATCCCTGAGATGGTAAACAATCACATATAATATAGACTATACAAGTTCAATATGTAAAGCATGTCCATACATTTTCATTTTGTACAAGATTCGAATAAAAGATCAAGGAGGAAAGCGGTATTCAGCCAACACCTGCTCTTTCTCATGAGATGGCTAGTGCACTTCATCATTGGTACTTTGGGCTTGTCTTGGAGCTTTGTATTGCTGAGAATTCACATTGTTCCTGGAACAGTTACTGTGTACGACGTTCTCCTTCTCCTGGTTCTGCTCGCTTCACTTTGCATCAGTTCATGAAGTCTAAAAGAGGACTTTTTAAAAGAGAAAAGTGGTCTGTTAAGGGCGGATGTAGCCAACTCCGTTTCCTTCAGTCTCTCTAAGGGTTTGGGGGTAGCCGTGGGGTTGTTTGTTTTGTTTTGTTTGTTTGGTTTATACTTTCATGATAGCTTGGAGCAAAATGTCTCTCCCCTTCACTATCTCCCTGCCTCCAATCACTTCCCCGAGGTGGACCTCAAGGTAGCCGTCCCCCTCCTCCTAATCCAATCTAACTAATCCTGGACTTTTAGGGGCTTAACAAAAGTTGATGGACTGACTGATTAAGAATGTCCATTTCCTTTTCTCTAGGGTAAATGGCTAAGCTAACAAGGAAATTCTTTCCTTAGTAACGAGTGAAAACACCCTCTTTTGTTATAAGCACAATTCCAACTTCCAGTAAAGTTCTACTTTACTCTCTCCAGCTTGCCAAGCTTAGGAGAGGAAAATAATGTGAATCACTCCCTACTTGGGGTCTAGGTGTCCTTCACCTCCTTAGTTCCTTTGATCACCCACTGAAGATGCACGCCAGGCTCTCGGGTGAATAAATAAACTGTAGCTTATGTGTCTGTGCTGGTTTCTTTGGGCAGTAGCTAGTAAGAACTCTAAAAATTCTCCCTCCAATTCTGATGATCACAGTGGTTCTGCTGGCTCATTCTCTCGGGTTCTCTTCACCTAGAACATTCCAGTGCACCCACAAAAGTGGGTTCTCCAGTTGGTGAACTTCTAGAGAGAAGAAGAACCAAGGATAGATTTGCATCTCAGCCATTTTGTGCTCGAAGCGAAGAAAAACGTTTTGTGGTTCTGCAGTGTCTGTCTTAACCTGTCTCTGCACCTGAAAAAACTTTGTGTTTTACAAGGAGGACCCCGTCTATTCGTGCATAAGTATCTGGCATAGAATTATTAGGATTTTCTGAACCTGGTATCTCTTCACCTTATTTTTGCAGGCAAATAAGCAAGAGACTTGCTTGTGAGGCGGTCTGTGTGTCCCTTGTGATTGCTGTATACTGGGCCACCCTTCCTGTCTCAATTTCTGTTCAGTTTCTAAGCTGCCGTCAACCTGGACCGCTATTATTAATGATACAAAGCCAACATAAGCCTCCATTCTGACCTGAGCAGTCAGTCCTCATTATGGGATTCTCTAGATTCCCCTTTCAAATAATGACAAATTCTATAAGCTGCAAACCTTGGTTGGAGTGACTGGTGGTTATTGTAGCATCTGCTTCAGAGCAAAGCCAAAGCAAATTGAATGAGATTAATCAGCTGAGCAGTTGCTTTTTTCACAAAGCTCTACAGATTCTTAAGAGTAAAGGAGAGCCAGTTCTGATACTTTCCTTCCCAATAAATTGAGACCTCTTTGATCCTTTGATTAAATGTTCAGTGTGAGAAAGAATCTTAAAATCACGCAGTAAAGAGTGGGGACTTTTCTGCTAGAAATTTCAAAGCTTTGAAAAGATAACTCTCATCTTTGCATTCCCTATTCTGGCTGGTTGGGAAGTTGGGAGAGAGCCTTCCACACCTCGAGTCTTTCCCGTCACGGAACAAGATTTATTTCTCAGGGAGGCAGCAGAAATTAAATGAGAAATCAGGGGAGTTTTTCAGAAGCCACAGACAACATGCAAAGGTCAGCAGACAACACAGAAGACGTTTAGAAAATTTAAAAAAAACGCATTAAATATATGTATAGCATTGTGTAACATTAACCCCAATTTTACAATAAGGTACTGTAAACGCCCTATTAAAAGAAAAAAGAAAAAAATTCATACCTTCTCTGGTACAAAAGGGCCAACATCTTTTACATGGATTTTTCCAGATTGCAGGGGCACCACACCCCTAGCCCCAGAGATCTGTCCAAGTGTGGACAGATCACCATCCATCCACTGGCATCTTGAACAGTGCTAACTTGAAGGCTGTTTGCCAGAGATGGGTGGCAGGTCTGGCCAATGATCTCATCAGAAGGCTGGCAGACTAATGCAGATGTGGACCCATCATCCAGAATGCCGCAGAACGCTAGAACTGTGGGGACGCCAGAAGAAGGTGTCAGAGCAATCCAGGACGCTCAAGCTACTGGGCTACACCTGGCGCGAATTACTGCCAAGAGCCTGGGCCCGTGGCTGCGCCAAGTGTATCTGTCAGCCTTGCGGTGCCTCTCCAGACGGCAGAAGGCACCTCCCTACTGAGTCCATGGCAGAATCCGGAGCCGCATCAGAAAGCGACTCATTCCAGACACGGAACCAGGAAGTAGCTGGCGCTACCCAAAGCCTGTCCTCGTTCAGTCATGTAGACCCTTTGTGACACCATGAACAAGATACTAGAGTGTCTGTCCTTTCCTTCTCCTTCCAGATAAGGAACTGAGGCAAACAGGAGGTAAGTGACTTGCCCAGGGTCAAAAAAGCTAAGGAGTGTCTGGGGACCAAATCATGTACAGGGCAGCTAGGCGGTGAGGTAGACAGAGCTCTGGGTCTGGAGCCAGGAAGCCTCATCTTCCCGAGTTCGAAGCTGGCCTCAGACACTTCCTAACTGTGTGACCCTAGGCAAGTCACTTGACCCTGTAAAATGAGCTGGAGAAGGAAATGGCCAACCAGTGCAGTATCTCTGCCAAGGAAACCCCAAATGGGATCAGGAAGAGTTGGATATGACTGAAATAACTGAACCTATCTTGTACAGCAATGGCATCAAACTCAAATAGAAACGGGAGCCATCAAATTGTACATAAAGATCCCTCCAAGCCAAATACTGATCTAGCTTTAAAATGTAATTTTTTATGCTGTTATAACTTAACTAGGTTAATTTTCCCAACAACATTTGAATCTGATTTGAGCCGCATTCAGCTGGGTGAGGCCCGTAGGCCATGTATCTGCCCCCTCTAACCCACAGGGTTCAAGTAGAGAAAGAACAAAGGTACATAAAAACTCAAACTCACCAACTTTCCTCTGTGTTTTTGCAGAGAACCAGCTTTGCAGTCCTCCTGGGGCCTGGATGTTTATAAGGTCAATGCCGTAAGATTTGAACACAAACTATTTACTGACTGGCTGATGTGACTAGGTTTTATAAGGCCCTCCTAAATTATATTAACTCTTATTACGGGCAGACTTAAGCAGCAGTACTTAGTAAACTACCACCAATGACTTAGAACCTGAAAAGTCGATCTACCGGAACAAACACCTTTGCAAAAGCTGCAAGAACAAGATGGAAGAAAGCCCACTCCAGTTACTGTTCACAACTGACCCTCAGGAACCACGCTAAGACTCTGATCAGGAATGCTGGTATCTGACTTGGAGTGGACCAACTCTACTTCAGACACTAGTCTATGTATAGTAGTAGGACAGACCCCTTTGACACAGAACATCCAAGGGAAAATGTATTCCAGAAGACTTCAGGAAGTAGACAGCCAAACCCAAGACAATGGAATAAGGAGCCTGTTCACACACACACACACACACACACACACACACACACACACACGCACACGCACACCCCTCCTATAATTAGGAAGACAAAGCGGCTTTTGTTCATTATGAGCTACAGTGCCCTGATCCTTTTGGAAAACTACTGGGGAACAGATTTAAAACACAACTGGACATCGAAACTCAGATCTTGTTGGTTCTGGTTCGTTGTAAAATTATTTGTTCTATCTCAGTCTATGACAGGGAGGCCCGGAGAGCCTACTTGAGGTGCAGGTTCCCCACTTGCAAGTGGAATTGCCCAATAGTTCCCTCTAAATGATAGCTCTAGAAGCTGTGGAGGGATTTTTAGGAATCTCTAGACTCCCCCTAGAAATTGTTTTAGAAATTATTATGACCTTCCAGACTTAAGAGGATTTTTTCAGGTTATATGCATTTTTTTCTTTTCCTTGTAAAATTTATTGGGGTCTATACCATACTAACTAAACTTGCTGCGTTGTGAATATCCCGGCGATCATTAGTTTTTAAATCCAGTGCCAAAGAAGGGAGCATTGAAAGAGCTAAAGGGGGTCTGTTAAGAGCAAACACAAACAACTTGATTTTGTGGTGCATTTGCCAGGAATTTTCCTGTTCTGTGATTTCTCTTAAGGGGAGGGCTTACACTACAATGCCTGCACCTCTCTCTCCATCTCCTAATCACTTTACCAGCCGATCTTAGGAAGTTGTAAAGAAGGCGCTTAGTAGGGCTTCACACATGTTGATTGACTGATAAAGATTGTTGTTTGTTGTTCCTCCTTCACTCTGCAGAAGACTGAGATAACAGGAAGGTGAAGTCATGACCTTCCAAGTGACTGGGATTTAAGTGAGGCAGGGCTGTACAAAGGCAAAAATTCAGATAAAGAAGACTCAGAGTAAATGCATGTGCTAATAAAGACACATACTTTCCAGGTAAGAACTTAAGGATCCTGCCCAGTTGTAATAAGTACCTTTTCCTTTGATATAGTACTTGTGAGGGCTTATGGAAAATTATATTAAAATGTCCTTGCCCTGAGACCAAAGGGGAGGGAGCACTGGGGCAGGATTTTCTGCTTGCAGATGAGTGTGCACTCAATGCAGCCTCTGAGGTTGAGATGCGACAAATTAGGGATCAATTCTCTGCTGCTTGTGAGAATTTTGGCCTAACGTTTAACACCAAGAAAACGCAGCTGCTCCATCAGCCACCACCACACCATCCACACCTGCAACCATGGGTTAGTCTGCCAGTGTCAGTCCAGGAAACTGAATTGCTTCCATGTGAATTGTCTTAGAAAGATTCTGAAGATCACCTGGCAGGATAAGGGACCAGACACTCAGTTCCTTTCTCTAACTAAACTGCCAACTACTCAAACTCTGCTTCAGAGAGGGCAGCTCCCAGGGGCTGGTCACGTTGTTCAAATATAAAACATGTGCTTACCAAAAAGACTGTTTTATGGAGAACTCACACAGCTCAACTGGTGGTGAGAAGAGACACAAGGAAACTCTCAGGGCCTCTCTCAAGAACATTGGAATTTACTGTGTGACATGGCAGACGCTGGGCACAGGACTACCCAGCATAGTGTGCCCACATCAGAGAAGGTGCTGGGAGCAAAGCACAATTGAAGCACTCAGAGGAAGCCCAGGATGCACAAATTGAGCCCAAATGTTCACAGGACTGTTTGTGCCCAACCTGTGGGAGAGGCTTCAGAGCTCATACTGGTCTGATCATCCACAGTAGGACACACTGAGACTGGACTCTGGCACAGTGACGTCCTTGTGGTCCTCTGTGAGAACCAAGGACAACCAACCAACCTCTTCCAAGGTGCGTAGTAAGAAGCTGCTATTCTCTGGCTCAAAGCATTGGAGGGAAGACATGCATACATGAGTCTCCTGCTCAATGATGAACTCCTAAGTTCACCACCTACTGATGGCATCTGCCATAATGGAGTGAATAGACTTCAGTTTGCCTGTCTGCAACTTACATGTAGATGGGAGAGTAGATAGGGAGCATCCTGATGAATGTGGATGAATCATCTTCCTACTTCAAATCCAGCCCCAGGGGTGGCTACGTGGTGCAGGGAATAGAGCACTGGCCCTGGAGTCAGGAGGACCTGACTTCAAGTCCTACCTCAGACACTTTATAGCCTGTGACCCAGGGCTGGAACAATAATAGCACCTACCTCCCCAGGTTGTTGGGAGGACCTTTGTAAAGCACTTAGCTTGGTGCCTAAACCCAGGAAATGTTTGCCATTATACCAACTGAGGCCTTACACTGGCTCACCAGGCATTGAGGGACTGACTGGAAGGGCCCTGAAAGTTCTCAGAGCACCTTCACCCCACACCTGCACTGCTGTACCCCAGTCACCATATCACAGCCCCCCAGAACCCCTTCCCTCCTGTGGGGAGAGACAATTACTCACTGGACCCCTCCTCTACTCCAATCAGGATTGATCAGATTGATAGGAATCCATAGGGGTGGTGATTTCAGGTTCCAGGACTGGGAACTGCAGGTTCTAAGTTCACTGGCTTAATCACAGGGATCTAAGTCCACCTGTTTTTTCTTGTTCTGGTGACCAAGCCCAGTGTGGCCAAGGTGACTCAGTTACATGGATGGGCCCCACCTATGTCTGTTGCCCCTCTCTCCCTTGTCATCTACCTATTGCCCAATGGGAGGCGATGACCTTGAGCACTTGGCCAATAAGTGACCCTGGCTGCCCTTTTCCATCAGCCCATTGGCCCACATAGATGTCCTGAAATCTGTTTATCAGTCCAGCCCACAGAGCTGCTCATCAGTTTGATAGGAGCTCCTAAAAGGTCAAGATAGGTCTGTTAAGGTTAGCTCACTATCCTACTATCAACCAATGGGATTTTGTATTTTATGCAGACCCTCCTTGAGGGTCAATGACTCTGTGGTCTGCTCCACCTCTATTGTCTGGGTATCAAGCCTTATAAAAATGAGGCCCTGGAAGAAGGGGATGTCTCAGATCATGAGGGAGATCTAAGGTCCACTTCATTAGAGGGGCCACAGAGCCTTTAATAAAGTGCCACTGGCTCAGAGCTCTGCCTCAGTCTCTTTTATTGCAGTCTGGACTCCACATTCCCCATCCTGCACACTCTCCTTGTGTCACTTCCTTAAAGCCAGCTCTGACCCCAACCCTCCCCAAGACGCTTCCTTGAGGCCAGAAGCTATCACAAAAAAGCAGGACACCTTTGAAAGTTAGATGTTGAATCGATTATGTTTTTATCAAAGCCACATACAAGTGAGATCAGAAGTTATGTTTCTGCTCTAGAGTACACGAACATGTGTATTTTTCTTCCTATTTCAGTTCAGAATTTTTTTAAAATAACTTTTTAAAAGGCCCTTCCCAGGTTCCCCAAGGCCTGAGACATAAAAAGCCAGATTCCTGATCCTGGCCTTCACAGCCTTCCTCAGTCTTGTTTCCCATCAGTTCTTCTGCTTTCATCTCTCACACCACTTCATGCCTTATCCATTGCATCCAGCCTGGACAACACAGCCATCCCGGGTTCTCAAAGTACTCCCTGTATCATCTCCTCTACTTTTGGGCTATCCTCACACATGAGAACACCTCTTCCCTTTCCACACCAACCCAAAGGCCACCATGACGCCTTCACCCAAGGCTCCAAACTGCAGTAAGGCTTCTGCACGGGTCCTTCTTGGACCACCCAGCTGGGAGAGAGCTCTCAAGACCACTCCGATGAATCTACTGCGTGACTTATAATAATCACTGTCCCAATCAGACCAAGCTGTGGGGGGTGGGGGGGGGGTAGGCCTTGTTTTCTCAGTGCCCTGTGTTCCACAGGCCTTTAGACTTTAGACTTTATTTGTTCAACAGAACGGGACTAAATGAAGAGACAGAGCTAAGAAAACGTAGGGAGACCAATGGGCTTTTTTATCTCTGTGGCAGTCACGACACTTGGCTGGAGTGAGGGAAAGACATCCTCTAAGAGATCAGACTTAGTCCAGCCTAAAGGTTCCTGTAAAACTTGGAGGTTGCCAGCCTGAGGATGACTGTCATGGCAGACAGAGGCTTCCTAGTCACTTTGTACCAGTAGTCAAGAGCTGGGGCAGGCCTGATGCTGGACAGCAGGTACCATAGCTGGAAACCAATGGCATCCTGGTGCAGCAGAGGGGTCAGAGCAGCAGGATAAGGTAGGGGAGGGCATCTTCCAGGCTGTACCCATTCTCATGGACCCAGGGAAATGAGAGATCACCTCTCTGCACATGGCCAGGCACAGGGAGGGGAGAGAGTCGGTCCCCACTTACTCCCCCAGACCCTCCTAACCTGCCCACCCATGTCATGGTGGCTCCGGGGACACTGGGATCCCCTGGCATTGCTCAAAGGGTGAGTGGGATGGACGCATTCTGCCCAAAGATGGAGGATCCAGTCCAGACTGGCTCAGGAGTCAGCATGTATATTCCACCTTTCCAACAGTGCCTGGTGTGCCCTGAAGCACTTACAAAGCAGGCCCATTTCCTACTAGCCAGCCCAGATGAGATTTTCACCACCTCTGGTTTTCTTAGATGTACCAGCTTGTACAACCTGTAATAAAAGGGAACAGATTAGTCCGGCGTGAGCTGACCTCGGGAAGCTTGCTGACTCTTTGAATGTCCACTCATCTCTTGGAGAGCACATTCTAAAGCAAACAGAGGCAGGACACTGGCCTGTAGTTCTCCGCATCCATTCACCTCTTTTGCCTGAAATGTCTCCCCTGACGTCCAGTCTTTCACCTAGCCCTGGCAGGGGCTCAGCAATCACACTTGCCAGCTCTCCCAAGACCAGACGAACTGATTTTAATTCAGCAGAGCCAGCTAGAGACTCTACTACCTGACCTTGCCTCCATCTGCTGTTTATTTCTGTTTTAAATCTTAATTCGTGAATTTTCTATCCATCCACATCCAGCCTCAGGAGAACACTTGTATTTCTCCATCAGAAGTGCCCTTTGGTCCTCCAAACTGCACCCTCGAGTTCATCATCCCTTGGACTCATGTCCCCATCAAACAGATTTTAAACCACAAAGTGGATACTTCCTCAACTCTTTGGAATCTGCTTTCCCCAAATCTAAGGCACATATCAGACCACTCCAGTTGAGCCCGGCCTATAGCCAGTCAGGAGGAGGGCATGGTCACTTCCACCAAGGTTCCTGTCATTTCCATCAGAATCAGAATCAGGACTGAATTCCCTTTGTTGGTTCACCTACAGTTTGAAGGAGGAAAGTATTGTTAGGTCAAGTAGTTATTAACTGCCCTGTTTTTGGCAAGAGTTCCAGCCAGCAGATGTCTGGAAAACTCCATTTCTCATCGCCACTACACCACCTTTCTGGGACAGATTTATCATTCCTTTCCCAAGCTCCCTGCCTGTTGCCTCTTTCTGTCCAGGCAGGGGAGGGAGAGATTTCAGCTGGTCAAGTCGTTAGGCTTTGGAAATAGATGGGATATGGGGAGCTAGATAGAGTGAGGGATCAAGATGACTTATAGGTTGTGAGCCTGGGTGAGTGGGAGAACAATAATGCCCAAGACAGGAATATTAGGCAAAGTGTGAGCGGAAGGCTTGAGGAGGAAGAGGCCAGCTTTGCATACGCTGTGTTGGAGAGGTCTAGCTAGAGGACAGAAGAGAAAAGGGTCCAGGTCCAAGCTGCAGCGACCAGATGGGGCACAACTCAGTAAGAGAGAACAAGGTGAGTAAGCCTCAGAGGCTGGAAGTCAGGGCACTTAGATGGGTACCAGGAAGCAAATACATCACTCCATCTGGGGAGATTTCCCAGACAGTTACAAAAACAAAACAAAACAAAACACGTGGCCACAGGTATCAAAAAAAGTTTAACAAAAAAAGACAGAATTCATAGTTTCATGTTTCAGTCAAGGTCCAGGGGCTTCCAAACTCATTCTTAGGGACTGTCTTCTTCTTCTTCTTTTTGCTTTTTTGAGGGGGGAGGCAAGGCAGTTGGGGTTAAGTGACTTGCCCAAGGTCACAGGGCTAGTACGTGCTAAGTGTCTTAGGCCAGATTTGAACTCAGGTCCTCCTGACTCCAGGGCCAGTGCTCTATTCATTGAGCCAGCTAGCCTTCCCAGGGACTGTCTTCTTAATGAGCTCTTCCTTCCAATCAGCTTTCTTTTTCTGTCATTGCCATCAGTAGACAGCAGGGAAGACCATCCTATGCTCCTGTGTTCTTCACTTTCTTATCTGAGACCATTCTTTTTAAAAGCCAGTAACAGAAAGGACCCTCATGTACAAAGATATTTATAGCAGCTCTTTCTGTGGTGGCCAAGAACTGAAAACAGAGGGGGGGCCCAGGGATTGGGGGATGGCTGGACAAGCGGTGTCGTATGAATGGAATGGAAGACTGTGTTATGAGACATGATGAACAGGAAGACTCCAGAGAAACCTGGAAAGGCTTCTATGAACTGATGCTGAGTGAAATGGGCAGAACCGGGAGAACACTGTGCACAGTTAACAGCCACACTGGGCGATGACTGACTTTCACAGACTGGCTCTTCTTGGCAGTGCCAGGATCTAAGACGGCTCCAGAGACTGGTGACAGAAAATGCTCTCCCCATCCAGAGAAAGACCTCTGGAGTCTGATTGCAGACGGAGGCACACTATGTGCTCTTTCTCTCTCTTTGTGTTTCTTTTTTCTTGTGGTTCCTCTCATTGGTCATAATTCTTCTTTATAACGTGACTAATGGGAATATGTTTAATATGAATGTCAATGTGGAGCCTATCAAACTGCCCACCATCCTAAGGAGAGGGCAGAAGAGGGGGAGAAAATATAAAACTCAAAAGCTTATGCAAGTGAATGTTGAAAACTAAAAAAAAAAAAAAAAGACATTTTGAAAAATAAAAACTAAGACAATCAGCCATGCACTCCTACATCCTTTCTCGGGGTATCTTTCTGGCTGTGGAAGAAGGAAGGGCCTGGGCCCAGACAGCATCCTACCCAGAGGCAGTAGCTAGCACTAGAGCAGGGCAGATGTCACCCATCCAATGACTCAAGAAAGAGGTTATGGACAGGAGCAAACAGAAAACCTTTACTATGCGGAAGAAAGACTGTACGTGAAGAGAATTCCAAGGTAAACTCCCCAAATGGAGCAAAAAACCCCAAATAATCAAACAGAGGCTCAGGAAAAGGGAGGGACTGGCCGCAAGTCCTCCAAGAGTAGATAAAAGGTTAAAACTGTAAATAATAAAAACTCTGGTGCCTTTGGTGGTAAGCACTGTTACTGCCTTTTCACAGATGAGACAATGGAGGCAGGAAGGCCACCCCGGAACCCCTGTCTTGTTCTCTATCCCTTCCTCGTTCCAGGGGCGTTCTCTCCTCCACTCTACCACCATCCCCTCCTTCTTTCAACTCCCAGCTAAAATCCCCCACTTCCCTAAATCTTCTTAATTCCAGCACCTCCCCCCTTGCTTCTTATTTACCTATCTTGTCCAGAGCTTGCTTTGTATATGTCTCCTGCATTGGAGTGTAAGCTCTCTGAGGGCAGCTGCCTCTTTTTGTACTCAGGGCTTAACACAGAGCCTGGCGCCCACTGGATGTTTAAGAAATGCTTGTTCTTTATCAGTGGTTCTCAACCTTCCTAATGCCTCCACCCTTTAATACCTGTATGTGGGCAGATTGACCTGGAGACAGATAGAGGAGTGGGGTCCCGGTTCTGAAGACCATTGGAAATGTTTTCCCAAAGGGGTCACACCTTGCAGCTTGAGAACAGCCGCTCTATATAACTGTACATGTACAAGTACAGTTTTCTGGGTACAGAGGTAGAGTTTTTGTCTTTTTATCCCCAGAACTAAGCACAAGTAGCTGCTGAATGAAAAAATGTTTTTGATTCACTCATCTGATTGATTGATTGGCCTAAATGCTTAGCACTAGGAGATAGAAAAAAAAAACCAAGAGTGAACCAGCCCCTGCCTTCCAAGAGTTTATACTCTATCATGATGATAGCTCACCTTGCGGAGGAGGCATTGGGGTTAAGTGACTTGCCCAGGGTCACACAGCTAGTGAGTGTGAGGCTGGACTTGAACTTAAGTGTTGCCCCTAAGGGCTCACATTTACATAGGCCTATTAGGTGCCAGACCCCAGGCTAGGTCTCATTAGGTCTTCACAACTCTGAGAAGTGGGTGCTGTTATTAACCCCATTTGACAACTGAGGCAGGAAGCAGTTCAGTGACTCGCCCAGGGTCACACAGCTAGTCAGTATCTGAGGCTGGATTTGAACTCACTTCTTCTTTAACTCCAGGCCCAGAGTAGGCACTTGCAGAGTATTAATTAATGGGAGGGTTAGGTCAAGTCAAGGGGCTCCCAACAAAGGATTAGCAGAGACAGGTAACTGAGGTACAAAGTCAGTAAGGCATAGGAGAGCTGCTTTTCTCCTCCACCACCAAAAACTGCCCCAAACAGGAAAGGCTCAAAATGGCACACTGACAAATGCTGAAAACAGGAAAGGGCAACCTAAAAGTTCTCTTCTATTCTGCAGGGACAGAGACTGGTGGGAAAGATCTGGCCTTTCTCCCAAACATCTGGGTCAGGTCAAGCCATACCCTAGCTTGAGCGGTCATGGAATCTGTGTGGAGTTTCCTCTGGGCAAGGGTCATCTTTTCTGCTCAAGGTTCAGATCTCACCCCCTTCTCCTGACCTTGCCCATCTCAAGACCAAGGGCAGAACCATGTACTCACTGCCCTGCTGCCCTCTGGTGCCCAATCTTTTTCCACCACCGAGAACCAAGGAACCTGCCAAGAACCCTGAAGAAAGGCAGTCCACTGGAAGTAGCTGGGGTCTACCCCCACCCCCACAAGCGCTGAGATCCATAGGGAAGGCTGATCTCCACAGGTGGAGAGTGCTTCTAATTACTCTCATTAGACCCTCCCAGTCAGCTCAGCCTGCACCTGACCCACAGCCTTCCCTTCCAACCCGTCCCTCTTCTTACCACCCCAAGTGCTTCTCATGCCCCTCCTGGCCAGTACATGGCTCTGCTCTTGCTCACTGTCTTTCTAGGGGCTGACCTGTTCCCTTTCTTGACGTCTCTGAGTCAGTTTTCCCCTGTGCCAAAGAAGGCATTTCCTCCCCTATCCATACCCCATCTCTTACCAGCAGCCTCAGTCTGTCCTTCCTTGCACTGGGGAGAAATCCTTGAACAGAAGAGTGGTCCCATCTTCCTTTCACTGTCCTTGGATCTTGGATTTCAGGCCTTCAACAAGGAGGGACTGGACATCGAGGGCTGTTACTGGGGTGATGGTCAATACCTGGGATTCTGTGTAGAAATGCAGAGGCCACAGTCTTACAGCCTGAGAGGGAGGTGGCCAGATGTCAGGTCCATGGGAGGAACCCTGTTGTTCCTGGCAGAGCCAGGAGCTGCCCAAGCTCCCAGGCTTGGTACCCTCACCAGGGGGCAGCCGAGGAGCTGGAGGAAGGGATCAGATGTCCTGAGGCTGTGTCTGGTTTTCCCCTCTTCTCCACTTCACATTTCCCCATCACCTCCATACACAGATAGATACATAAATTCATCTTCTTTCATTTTACAGAAGGGGAAGCTGAGTCACAAAAGATAAAACTACTTCCCCTGACCTCTAGTCACAGAGTCATTAAGTGGTTGAGACGCAAGTTAAATCCAGGTGTCTCCATAAAAAAAAGCAAACATCACTTGAATATCATCAAAGCAGGAGATGAGCCAGCAGGTCACGGGCTGTGCTGTGGGGACACTCCTCCTTGGGCCAGAAGGTCTAAAAGGACCCTTCCCCATCCTGGAGAGCTGTTGTGCCTTCTCCTTGCTGAGCCTGGGGAGCAGAACTGGGGGCCCAGAGAGGCAGGGTGGCAGCAGAGGGCTCCTCTGAATGCCGCTTCAGATGCAAAGCCAGGTGGTCGGAGCGGGAGAAGGCCTTTGGACAATGGGGGCATTTGTGGGGTCGGTAGCCGGTGTGTCTCCTTGTGTGCCGGGTCAGCTCATCAGAGCGAGTAAACTTCCAGTGGCAGTTGGGCCAGGTGCACACATAAGGCTTCTCGCCCTGGTGGACCCGCATATGTGCCTTCAGATGAGAGCTCTTTGTGTAGGACTTCCCACACTCTGGGATGGAGCACGTGTGGCTGGAGGGGCTCTTCCCCTTCCCCCGGACCCTTTTTTTGTATCTATTTGGCTCCTGAGGCTGGGGGACCAGCCCAGAAGAGTTCAAGCTGGGGCCTGCAACTGCAGGGCTGGCCAGCCTGGCTGAGTCAGGGCTGCCCCACCACTGACTGTGAGGTGGCAAGGGCTGAAGTGATGGGGACATAAAAGGGCCTGCACCTTGCCTGGTTGGGTGCCCCTGGAAACCCTGCCTGGTTGGATGCCCCTGGAAACCCTGCCTGGCTGGGTGCCTATGGAACCCCTGCCCTCCTGGCTGCCCCTGGAACACCTGTCCAGCTGTCTGCCCCTGGAACACCTGTCCAGCTGGCTGCCCCTGAAACACCTGCCCAGCTGGCTGCCCCTGGAACCCCTGTCCAGCTGGCTGCCCCTGGAACCCCTGTCCAGCTGGCTGCCCCTGGAACCCCTGTCCAGCTGGCTGCCCCTGGAACCCCTGCCCTGCTGGCTGCCCCTGGAACCCTTGCCCCCCTGATGGCCATTGGGACCAGGTCAATACTTGCTCCTGGCCTTGGTACCAGCTAGGTTCCTGGGAAGGTCCAGGTATTTGGAAGGAGGCCTCTTCGAAGGGCTCAGTCTTGATTTGCCAAGAACCAAGCAATGGCTGCTCTTGAGGGTTGTTGGGGTTTGAAGCCACAGACCCAGGAATATGGGCCTGGGGTGGACCTCTCCCATAGGTTAAGGGCACCTGGCCTAGACTGCTGGGACTGGAGCCATGGAGAGACAAGTCCCTGACAGGTGCTTCTACCTGCAGCTGCCTTGACAAAGTGCTCCAGGGCCCAGCTAAGACATCTTGGCCAAGCATTGGGTTGGGGCCTCCGTGTTCTCCATGGGCTCCCCAGATGCTGCCCCCGGTGCTCTGGGGCCCTTCAGGACACCAGCCTGCCAGGTTGCCGGAGCTTACAGCCAGTCTGAGTTCAGCAGGTCCTCCTGGGTCAAGGCAGGCCAGTGTGGTCTCCTCGGAGCTAGGCTGGGTCTGGTCTGGTATGCCGAGGTGGTGCCTACAATGATTGTCTCCTGGAGCAGGGCTGGGCAGAGGTCGGTTTTTTTGAGCAGAGCTGGGTCTCCTTGGGCAGGGCAGAGCACGGCCGGGCCTTCTCTTTGGGCAGGGCCTGGCTGGAGGGGAACCCTTCTATGGCGGTGCTGGGCTCCCGGGGGCAGGGCTGGGCTCCCCGGGGCAGGGCTGGTCCCTTCTCCCTTCCGGGTGTCGTGCGGGCCGCGGCAGAACTAGACCCGGCACAAGCAAGTGGTGGCAAACGAAACTGTCTGGAGGCCTAGCTGAGGTTTTTAAAGAGCTAAGGACTCAGCCCCACGTGGCAATTGGCCGCACTCGTGGGCCCTTCGAGGAAGCGTCCCTACCATTGGCTCTAGTGGGGAGGAGGGGTGGAACCATGGCACGACGCGAGTTGATTTCGTCAAGTTCAGCGGCCCACCCCCTCGCCCAGAGCCTGAGTAGGTCTTTGATGGGATTAGGGCTTGGCTTTGACCCTGCGTTGGCGTTGGGGTTCGGGAGATTCCCGCGCCCTCTACCCTAAATCTAAAAGTGTCAGCCCGGCTATCTTGGGCATTAATTTGGAATGGCTCTATATAGGGTTGGGGAATGGGGGGACGGTGGAGGGACTGGGCTCAGGTTTATTTAGAAGTCAGACCGTCCATCCATCCATCCATCCATCCATCCATCCATCCATCCATCCATCCATCCATCCACCCACCCATCTACCCACAAGCTCTGATTAGCACCCGCTAGAGCCAAGCTTTGCACTGGTGGCTGTTGACACAAAGACAAAGAAGGAAACGCCGTCTGCCCTCCAAGGAGCTTACACTCTAAAGGATGGGGGAGGGGCAGAGAAAGACCAGCTCCTAAGTGAGCTTTTACACAATTCGCTAGGAGAGAATGAATACCTCCTGGGACGGGCGGAGAAGGAAAGGGAGGCGGGCTCTGCCATAGGAAAAGGTTCCCTTAGAAAATCACTTCATGCAGATCTAGGTTGGGCTTATCCAACGACTTCTCCGATCCAGACACCATGGGAGGTGTCTCGGTGGAGCATTTTCCCAGGCGATAACCGGCGATAAGCAGGTTATTTAGGGATTTAGCTAGGGCGGCGGGGATAGGGGAGAGTTGCCTAGAACGCCAACAGGAACGTCTCCGGGACGGAGCTGGAACCCAGGGCTTTCTGGAGCCCACACAGCCCACTGGCCCTCATTCAGTTTCACTCCTCATTCTTCCCCATTCCCCATTGCCATCCGATTGGGAGCCGGATCTCCACTTTCCTACTTCCCGTCTCCCCTCGAAGCTACCCGGCTAATTGGAGCCTTCATGATCGACCCCCCTCTGCCCGCAGTATCGCCACAGCCTGCCTCCAGAGTGCGCACTCCAACCCCATCAAGCCTAGAGCTGGGGTGAGGGCTGAGCATCACGGACAAAGCTACTAGCGGGACTTTCCTTAAAGTGCAGCGTCACCGTCTCCTCAACGGGCTTCCTCTTACCTTTCTGGGGTCCTGCCTCTGCCTCTGCCTCTTTGCAGCCTTCTTACACCGTACGCCTCACCATGTGGCCAGCTACAGATCAGGAGGACCGAGGATGGCCCTGCATGTAGTCATGGCAAATTGGCCACTTGGCAACTTTAAGCTCACAAATATCTGACCAGTGGACCCAGATGGCTCTGGAGGAGAAAGTGAGGCTGGTGACTTTGCCCAGCCCTGCCTCACTTCGATCCAGTTCACTGGAAGATCAGAGCATCACCTCCTGGATGTCGTGGTCCTCTCCTGAACAACAACAGCTCAGTGGTGAGCTGGGTGCGCGGGCCTCCTGGCTGTGTAGTGAGCAAGGCCCTCCACTTCTGCCTCAGAACATTCCCTCTCGCTGTCCCCCACACCTGCAATGCTCTCCCTTCTCATCTCTGCCTCCTGGCACCCCCAGCTCCCTCCAGGGGCCAGCTAACGTCCCATCTTTCACTGGAAGCCTTTCCCAACCCCTCTTAGTCCAGTGCCTTCCCCCTTCGTTCTTTCTCCTGTCTAGATCTTATTTGTGAGTAAAATGTTTCCACTGGAGTGCAAGTTCCTCGAGGGCAGGGACTCTGTTGTCCTTTTATATACATGCACTAGGCTCTTATTAAATGTTTGCTTCTTTCCTTCCTCCCTTTCTCTACAAATAGATATGTGCACATAGAGCTTTCCAGCCATAGAATTAAGATCCTTGAAAAGAGATCATTTCATTTTTTTATCCCCAGAATCAAGCACAAGTATGCGCTTAATCATTCTTTTTTTTTTTTGAGGGGGACAGGCAGGGCAATTGGGGTTAGGTGCCCCTCAAGTACGTGCTTAATAAAAGAATGCTTTTTGATTAATTGACGGTGATGTCTTTGGACAATCAATCAGAAATGTATAGGTGCCTACCAAGTGCTTAGCACTAGGGGGTAGATAAAAACCAGAGCCTAGTAGGCCTTAGGTGCCTACAAAGCTCTTCATTTTGCAGTTGAGGAGACTGAGCGGGGCAGTTCAGCGACCCATAGCGTCTGAAACCAGATTTGAACTCGGGTCTTCCTAGCTGCAGGCCCAATGGCCCGTGCATCACGGTGATCTATCTAGCTGCTGAGTGAGGGCAGTGGCGAATATTTCTGTCCCATCCATCAGAGAGGCGTCCAGCTTCATGGTCAGATGACCTCATGCACCCTCTCTGGCCGGACAGCCAGGCTGGAACCCCTCTTCTGCCATTCACCTGGCCTTTTACACGTTGTCAGCCCCCATTAGGATATGAGCTTAGTGGCAACTGGAGATAGAAAGATCTGGGTGCGAATCCTGCCGCAGCCACTTCCTTACCTTTGTGACTCTGGGCTAGTCACTGAACTTCTACTGTTTCCCCATCTGTAAACTGGGTATAAGAATGGCACCAGCCTCACAGGGTTGTTGTGAGGATGTTTGTAGGGTACTTGTTGAGCCTCAAGGTGCTATCTATAGAAGAATTGGGTGTAATCACAGCGGGCAGAAGCTCTCTTTTTTTCTGCTTGCACTATATCCCCAGAGCTTAGCACCCAGGAGTACGTCATAAAGACTGCTGATTAACCAGGGGTCCAGAAAAGGCCTCTTGCAATCAGTGGAAGGAGAGCTGAGCTTTAAGGAAAGTCAGGGATTCCAGGAGGTGGAGGTGAGAAAGGAATGAGGGCATTCCAGGCGTGCAGCACAGCCTGTGCAAATACATGGTGATGGGAGATAAGAGTATTGTGAATGAGGACCAGTGAGTAAGCCAGGCTGACTAGACCGTTGACTGTATGGCCAGAGGACTGTGTGAGTGGATCGAAAAGGCCAAGAAGAGCAGTCTGGGAAGAGATTTAAGTGCCAAACAGAGGCGTTCCACTTCATCCTAGAGGCAGTAAGGAGCCATTGGAGCTGATTGATTTGGGGAGAAGGGGAGTGGCAGAGTCAGACTTGTCCTTGGATGGGATGGATTGAAGGGAGGGGTGGCTGAAGCAAGGAGACCCCATGGAGGCAGGCCGTGGTAGCAGTCTGGGCAAGGACTGAGGGGGACCGAGTGAGTGGGGGTGGAGAGAAAGAAAGGAGGTGCTGGGAGAGCTGACGGTGAAGACAAGAGCAGAATCTGTATCCTGGGGTGTCTTCCTCCAACCTGGGGGGCTGCCTAGCCACGTCCCCTCTGGCGGTCTGTCTTGAAGCTCTCAGATGCACTTCTGGTGCCAGGCCAGACCCAGAGCTAGGAGAGGGCATCCTAAGATTGCTCTGGGTCAGAGGCCAAAGGACCCTCACCAGCCCATCTGGGGGAGCCCAGAAGTGATTCAGAAACTCCCACGGGGCAGTAGGAAGTCCTAAGAGCAAAAGGAGGTGAGCACATGTCCAAGGAGCTACTCAGGCCTGCCCACATCTAATGAGGCTAGATAGCAAGCTGGGGTGTTTCGTGGTGGAGTAGGGGGCCTCAAAGGGGAAATAACTTGCTGGGGTCCTACAGTAATAAAGCAGGCCCCTTCCTCCATTGGGGTCTTCACAAGGACGTGCTTTCTTCATAGGAGGCCTCTTCCCTGTCTGGTTTCTGCTGCCCTTACCCAGGAAGAGAAAGCCTGGGGGATACCTGCTTAGGCCTGGAACCCACCACTCCCCAGTGCCCAGCCAGCTCTGAGGCTCCCACCTTGTCTCAGGACTTAGAGGCACCTCCTTCAGGATCCCTCCACCCCAACAGTGCAGACCTTGGGGCCACTGTGGACTCCCAATTGCTCCTTCCCTCTTCTTCACCCCTGGGCACTTCATAAATGCTCGTTGAGTGGGGCTGACTCATTTGCTGAGGTTGGTCCAAGACTGAGGCTGTTTTGCAGATGAGGAAACTGAGTCTCAGAGGGGAAGGAGTGACTCATCCCAGATCACCCAAGGAGGATGAAGCACCATTGAGATTCCCACCCAGAGCCCTGACTCTGAATCCCTCAATGCCCGCAGTGCTCATCACCAGGCCTTCTCTGTGTCCCCAGCTGTCACCATCACACAAGCCTCCCTCCCACCTGCTAGACAGAGGCAGCGCCCTCCCAGAGCAAGGCCCTGGATTGAGCTCCTGTGAAGGAAGCCACCCCCGCTAACAGAGAGAGAGCAGGGACTTTTGGTGGGAGATGGCGGCTGGAGCGCCCAAAGGAGAACAGGACTGCCCAGGGTCAGCCCAGCCAGGGATCAGAGGGAGGGGCCAAGTCTGGCTCTCTCTGCGGTATCATACACATACACATACACCCTGCTCTCCATGCTCATAACATTCCTAGTTAGGCAACACAATGTCACAGAACTGGCCTTGGAGTCAGGGAGAGCCAGGGCTGACTCCTGTGTCTGTGGAACTCCTGGCTGTGCGACCACACCTGGGTGACCCCAGCTGGGTGAGCCACTCAGCACTCATGGCTGAGGAGCATCAGTGAGCAGGAGTTCCTTGCTAGGGATTCCCCAGTTCAGTGCTGTCTCAGGGCTGGTCCAGACGTCCTGATCCTGCCCCCAGCTGCCCCACGCAGCACGCTAAGGCTAAGGCGTGAGGTTTGCCCAGCTCTTTTCAGGTACTCTCTCCTGCCTCACACTTCAGTGGATCTCCAGCCCCCAGGCACCGGGTCTACCCTTGCACTGACCCCCGCGGACCTTCCTGACGTACCTTCACCTGCTTGTGCTCTCTCACCAGGGACCCCCTGCCTCCGTTGGGTCTCCTTGCTTCAGCCACCCCTCCCTTCAATCCATCCCATCCAAGGACAAGTCTGACTCTGCCACTCCCCTTCTCCCCAAATCAATCAGCTCCAATGGCTCCTTACTGCCTCTAGGATGAAGTGGAACGCCTCTGTTTGGCACTTAAATCTCTTCCCAGACTGCTCTTCTTGGCCTTTTCGATCCACTCACACAGTCCTCTGGCCATACAGTCAACGGTCTAGTCAGCCTGGCTTACTCACTGGTCCTCATTCACAATACTCTTATCTCCCATCACCATGTATTTGCACAGGCTGTGCTGCACGCCTGGAATGCCCTCATTCCTTTCTCACCTCCACCTCCTGGAATCCCTGACTTTCCTTAAAGCTCAGCTCTCCTTCCACTGATTGCAAGAGGCCTTTTCTGGACCCCTGGTTAATCAGCAGTCTTTATGACGTACTCCTGGGTGCTAAGCTCTGGGGATATAGTGCAAGCAGAAAAAAAGAGAGCTTCTGCCCGCTGTGATTACACCCAATTCTTCTATAGATAGCACCTTGAGGCTCAACAAGTACCCTACAAACATCCTCACAACAACCCTGTGAGGCTGGTGCCATTCTTATACCCAGTTTACAGATGGGGAAACAGTAGAAGTTCAGTGACTAGCCCAGAGTCACAAAGGTAAGGAAGTGGCTGCGGCAGGATTCGCACCCAGATCTTTCTATCTCCAGTTGCCACTAAGCTCATATCCTAATGGGGGCTGACAACGTGTAAAAGGCCAGGTGAATGGCAGAAGAGGGGTTCCAGCCTGGCTGTCCGGCCAGAGAGGGTGCATGAGGTCATCTGACCATGAAGCTGGACGCCTCTCTGATGGATGGGACAGAAATATTCGCCACTGCCCTCACTCAGCAGCTAGATAGATCACCGTGATGCACGGGCCATTGGGCCTGCAGCTAGGAAGACCCGAGTTCAAATCTGGTTTCAGACGCTATGGGTCGCTGAACTGCCCCGCTCAGTCTCCTCAACTGCAAAATGAAGAGCTTTGTAGGCACCTAAGGCCTACTAGGCTCTGGTTTTTATCTACCCCCTAGTGCTAAGCACTTGGTAGGCACCTATACATTTCTGATTGATTGTCCAAAGACATCACCGTCAATTAATCAAAAAGCATTCTTTTATTAAGCACGTACTTGAGGGGCACCTAACCCCAATTGCCCTGCCTGTCCCCCTCAAAAAAAAAAAAGAATGATTAAGCGCATACTTGTGCTTGATTCTGGGGATAAAAAAATGAAATGATCTCTTTTCAAGGATCTTAATTCTATGGCTGGAAAGCTCTATGTGCACATATCTATTTGTAGAGAAAGGGAGGAAGGAAAGAAGCAAACATTTAATAAGAGCCTAGTGCATGTATATAAAAGGACAACAGAGTCCCTGCCCTCGAGGAACTTGCACTCCAGTGGAAACATTTTACTCACAAATAAGATCTAGACAGGAGAAAGAACGAAGGGGGAAGGCACTGGACTAAGAGGGGTTGGGAAAGGCTTCCAGTGAAAGATGGGACGTTAGCTGGCCCCTGGAGGGAGCTGGGGGTGCCAGGAGGCAGAGATGAGAAGGGAGAGCATTGCAGGTGTGGGGGACAGCGAGAGGGAATGTTCTGAGGCAGAAGTGGAGGGCCTTGCTCACTACACAGCCAGGAGGCCCGCGCACCCAGCTCACCACTGAGCTGTTGTTGTTCAGGAGAGGACCACGACATCCAGGAGGTGATGCTCTGATCTTCCAGTGAACTGGATCGAAGTGAGGCAGGGCTGGGCAAAGTCACCAGCCTCACTTTCTCCTCCAGAGCCATCTGGGTCCACTGGTCAGATATTTGTGAGCTTAAAGTTGCCAAGTGGCCAATTTGCCATGACTACATGCAGGGCCATCCTCGGTCCTCCTGATCTGTAGCTGGCCACATGGTGAGGCGTACGGTGTAAGAAGGCTGCAAAGAGGCAGAGGCAGAGGCAGGACCCCAGAAAGGTAAGAGGAAGCCCGTTGAGGAGACGGTGACGCTGCACTTTAAGGAAAGTCCCGCTAGTAGCTTTGTCCGTGATGCTCAGCCCTCACCCCAGCTCTAGGCTTGATGGGGTTGGAGTGCGCACTCTGGAGGCAGGCTGTGGCGATACTGCGGGCAGAGGGGGGTCGATCATGAAGGCTCCAATTAGCCGGGTAGCTTCGAGGGGAGACGGGAAGTAGGAAAGTGGAGATCCGGCTCCCAATCGGATGGCAATGGGGAATGGGGAAGAATGAGGAGTGAAACTGAATGAGGGCCAGTGGGCTGTGTGGGCTCCAGAAAGCCCTGGGTTCCAGCTCCGTCCCGGAGACGTTCCTGTTGGCGTTCTAGGCAACTCTCCCCTATCCCCGCCGCCCTAGCTAAATCCCTAAATAACCTGCTTATCGCCGGTTATCGCCTGGGAAAATGCTCCACCGAGACACCTCCCATGGTGTCTGGATCGGAGAAGTCGTTGGATAAGCCCAACCTAGATCTGCATGAAGTGATTTTCTAAGGGAACCTTTTCCTATGGCAGAGCCCGCCTCCCTTTCCTTCTCCGCCCGTCCCAGGAGGTATTCATTCTCTCCTAGCGAATTGTGTAAAAGCTCACTTAGGAGCTGGTCTTTCTCTACCCCTCCCCCATCCTTTAGAGTGTAAGCTCCTTGGAGGGCAGACGGCGTTTCCTTCTTTGTCTTTGTGTCAACAGCCACCAGTGCAAAGCTTGGCTCTAGCGGGTGCTAATCAGAGCTTGTGGGTAGATGGGTGGGTGGATGGATGGATGGATGGATGGATGGATGGATGGATGGATGGACGGTCTGACTTCTAAATAAACCTGAGCCCAGTCCCTCCACCGTCCCCCCATTCCCCAACCCTATATAGAGCCATTCCAAATTAATGCCCAAGATAGCCGGGCTGACACTTTTAGATTTAGGGTAGAGGGCGCGGGAATCTCCCGAACCCCAACGCCAACGCAGGGTCAAAGCCAAGCCCTAATCCCATCAAAGACCTACTCAGGCTCTGGGCGAGGGGGTGGGCCGCTGAACTTGACGAAATCAACTCGCGTCGTGCCATGGTTCCACCCCTCCTCCCCACTAGAGCCAATGGTAGGGACGCTTCCTCGAAGGGCCCACGAGTGCGGCCAATTGCCACGTGGGGCTGAGTCCTTAGCTCTTTAAAAACCTCAGCTAGGCCTCCAGACAGTTTCGTTTGCCACCACTTGCTTGTGCCGGGTCTAGTTCTGCCGCGGCCCGCACGACACCCGGAAGGGAGAAGGGACCAGCCCTGCCCCGGGGAGCCCAGCCCTGCCCCCGGGAGCCCAGCACCGCCATAGAAGGGTTCCCCTCCAGCCAGGCCCTGCCCAAAGAGAAGGCCCGGCCGTGCTCTGCCCTGCCCAAGGAGACCCAGCTCTGCTCAAAAAAACCGACCTCTGCCCAGCCCTGCTCCAGGAGACAATCATTGTAGGCACCACCTCGGCATACCAGACCAGACCCAGCCTAGCTCCGAGGAGACCACACTGGCCTGCCTTGACCCAGGAGGACCTGCTGAACTCAGACTGGCTGTAAGCTCCGGCAACCTGGCAGGCTGGTGTCCTGAAGGGCCCCAGAGCACCGGGGGCAGCATCTGGGGAGCCCATGGAGAACACGGAGGCCCCAACCCAATGCTTGGCCAAGATGTCTTAGCTGGGCCCTGGAGCACTTTGTCAAGGCAGCTGCAGGTAGAAGCACCTGTCAGGGACTTGTCTCTCCATGGCTCCAGTCCCAGCAGTCTAGGCCAGGTGCCCTTAACCTATGGGAGAGGTCCACCCCAGGCCCATATTCCTGGGTCTGTGGCTTCAAACCCCAACAACCCTCAAGAGCAGCCATTGCTTGGTTCTTGGCAAATCAAGACTGAGCCCTTCGAAGAGGCCTCCTTCCAAATACCTGGACCTTCCCAGGAACCTAGCTGGTACCAAGGCCAGGAGCAAGTATTGACCTGGTCCCAATGGCCATCAGGGGGGCAAGGGTTCCAGGGGCAGCCAGCAGGGCAGGGGTTCCAGGGGCAGCCAGCTGGACAGGGGTTCCAGGGGCAGCCAGCTGGACAGGGGTTCCAGGGGCAGCCAGCTGGACAGGGGTTCCAGGGGCAGCCAGCTGGGCAGGTGTTTCAGGGGCAGCCAGCTGGACAGGTGTTCCAGGGGCAGCCAGGAGGGCAGGGGTTCCATAGGCACCCAGCCAGGCAGGGTTTCCAGGGGCATCCAACCAGGCAGGGTTTCCAGGGGCACCCAACCAGGCAAGGTGCAGGCCCTTTTATGTCCCCATCACTTCAGCCCTTGCCACCTCACAGTCAGTGGTGGGGCAGCCCTGACTCAGCCAGGCTGGCCAGCCCTGCAGTTGCAGGCCCCAGCTTGAACTCTTCTGGGCTGGTCCCCCAGCCTCAGGAGCCAAATAGATACAAAAAAAGGGTCCGGGGGAAGGGGAAGAGCCCCTCCAGCCACACGTGCTCCATCCCAGAGTGTGGGAAGTCCTACACAAAGAGCTCTCATCTGAAGGCACATATGCGGGTCCACCAGGGCGAGAAGCCTTATGTGTGCACCTGGCCCAACTGCCACTGGAAGTTTACTCGCTCTGATGAGCTGACCCGGCACACAAGGAGACACACCGGCTACCGACCCCACAAATGCCCCCATTGTCCAAAGGCCTTCTCCCGCTCCGACCACCTGGCTTTGCATCTGAAGCGGCATTCAGAGGAGCCCTCTGCTGCCACCCTGCCTCTCTGGGCCCCCAGTTCTGCTCCCCAGGCTCAGCAAGGAGAAGGCACAACAGCTCTCCAGGATGGGGAAGGGTCCTTTTAGACCTTCTGGCCCAAGGAGGAGTGTCCCCACAGCACAGCCCGTGACCTGCTGGCTCATCTCCTGCTTTGATGATATTCAAGTGATGTTTGCTTTTTTTTATGGAGACACCTGGATTTAACTTGCGTCTCAACCACTTAATGACTCTGTGACTAGAGGTCAGGGGAAGTAGTTTTATCTTTTGTGACTCAGCTTCCCCTTCTGTAAAATGAAAGAAGATGAATTTATGTATCTATCTGTGTATGGAGGTGATGGGGAAATGTGAAGTGGAGAAGAGGGGAAAACCAGACACAGCCTCAGGACATCTGATCCCTTCCTCCAGCTCCTCGGCTGCCCCCTGGTGAGGGTACCAAGCCTGGGAGCTTGGGCAGCTCCTGGCTCTGCCAGGAACAACAGGGTTCCTCCCATGGACCTGACATCTGGCCACCTCCCTCTCAGGCTGTAAGACTGTGGCCTCTGCATTTCTACACAGAATCCCAGGTATTGACCATCACCCCAGTAACAGCCCTCGATGTCCAGTCCCTCCTTGTTGAAGGCCTGAAATCCAAGATCCAAGGACAGTGAAAGGAAGATGGGACCACTCTTCTGTTCAAGGATTTCTCCCCAGTGCAAGGAAGGACAGACTGAGGCTGCTGGTAAGAGATGGGGTATGGATAGGGGAGGAAATGCCTTCTTTGGCACAGGGGAAAACTGACTCAGAGACGTCAAGAAAGGGAACAGGTCAGCCCCTAGAAAGACAGTGAGCAAGAGCAGAGCCATGTACTGGCCAGGAGGGGCATGAGAAGCACTTGGGGTGGTAAGAAGAGGGACGGGTTGGAAGGGAAGGCTGTGGGTCAGGTGCAGGCTGAGCTGACTGGGAGGGTCTAATGAGAGTAATTAGAAGCACTCTCCACCTGTGGAGATCAGCCTTCCCTATGGATCTCAGCGCTTGTGGGGGTGGGGGTAGACCCCAGCTACTTCCAGTGGACTGCCTTTCTTCAGGGTTCTTGGCAGGTTCCTTGGTTCTCGGTGGTGGAAAAAGATTGGGTACCAGAGGGCAGCAGGGCAGTGAGTACATGGTTCTGCCCTTGGTCTTGAGATGGGCAAGGTCAGGAGAAGGGGGTGAGATCTGAACCTTGAGCAGAAAAGATGACCCTTGCCCAGAGGAAACTCCACACAGATTCCATGACCGCTCAAGCTAGGGTATGGCTTGACCTGACCCAGATGTTTGGGAGAAGGGCCAGATCTTTCCCACCAGTCTCTGTCCCTGCAGAATAGAAGAGAACTTTTAGGTTGCCCTTTCCTGTTTTCAGCATTTGTCAGTGTGCCATTTTGAGCCTTTCCTGTTTGGGGCAGTTTTTGGTGGTGGAGGAGAAAAGCAGCTCTCCTATGCCTTACTGACTTTGTACCTCAGTTACCTGTCTCTGCTAATCCTTTGTTGGGAGCCCCTTGACTTGACCTAACCCTCCCATTAATTAATACTCTGCAAGTGCCTACTCTGGGCCTGGAGTTAAAGAAGAAGTGAGTTCAAATCCAGCCTCAGATACTGACTAGCTGTGTGACCCTGGGCGAGTCACTGAACTGCTTCCTGCCTCAGTTGTCAAATGGGGTTAATAACAGCACCCACTTCTCAGAGTTGTGAAGACCTAATGAGACCTAGCCTGGGGTCTGGCACCTAATAGGCCTATGTAAATGTGAGCCCTTAGGGGCAACACTTAAGTTCAAGTCCAGCCTCACACTCACTAGCTGTGTGACCCTGGGCAAGTCACTTAACCCCAATGCCTCCTCCGCAAGGTGAGCTATCATCATGATAGAGTATAAACTCTTGGAAGGCAGGGGCTGGTTCACTCTTGGTTTTTTTTTTCTATCTCCTAGTGCTAAGCATTTAGGCCAATCAATCAATCAGATGAGTGAATCAAAAACATTTTTTCATTCAGCAGCTACTTGTGCTTAGTTCTGGGGATAAAAAGACAAAAACTCTACCTCTGTACCCAGAAAACTGTACTTGTACATGTACAGTTATATAGAGCGGCTGTTCTCAAGCTGCAAGGTGTGACCCCTTTGGGAAAACATTTCCAATGGTCTTCAGAACCGGGACCCCACTCCTCTATCTGTCTCCAGGTCAATCTGCCCACATACAGGTATTAAAGGGTGGAGGCATTAGGAAGGTTGAGAACCACTGATAAAGAACAAGCATTTCTTAAACATCCAGTGGGCGCCAGGCTCTGTGTTAAGCCCTGAGTACAAAAAGAGGCAGCTGCCCTCAGAGAGCTTACACTCCAATGCAGGAGACATATACAAAGCAAGCTCTGGACAAGATAGGTAAATAAGAAGCAAGGGGGGAGGTGCTGGAATTAAGAAGATTTAGGGAAGTGGGGGATTTTAGCTGGGAGTTGAAAGAAGGAGGGGATGGTGGTAGAGTGGAGGAGAGAACGCCCCTGGAACGAGGAAGGGATAGAGAACAAGACAGGGGTTCCGGGGTGGCCTTCCTGCCTCCATTGTCTCATCTGTGAAAAGGCAGTAACAGTGCTTACCACCAAAGGCACCAGAGTTTTTATTATTTACAGTTTTAACCTTTTATCTACTCTTGGAGGACTTGCGGCCAGTCCCTCCCTTTTCCTGAGCCTCTGTTTGATTATTTGGGGTTTTTTGCTCCATTTGGGGAGTTTACCTTGGAATTCTCTTCACGTACAGTCTTTCTTCCGCATAGTAAAGGTTTTCTGTTTGCTCCTGTCCATAACCTCTTTCTTGAGTCATTGGATGGGTGACATCTGCCCTGCTCTAGTGCTAGCTACTGCCTCTGGGTAGGATGCTGTCTGGGCCCAGGCCCTTCCTTCTTCCACAGCCAGAAAGATACCCCGAGAAAGGATGTAGGAGTGCATGGCTGATTGTCTTAGTTTTTATTTTTCAAAATGTCTTTTTTTTTTTTTTTTAGTTTTCAACATTCACTTGCATAAGCTTTTGAGTTTTATATTTTCTCCCCCTCTTCTGCCCTCTCCTTAGGATGGTGGGCAGTTTGATAGGCTCCACATTGACATTCATATTAAACATATTCCCATTAGTCACGTTATAAAGAAGAATTATGACCAATGAGAGGAACCACAAGAAAAAAGAAACACAAAGAGAGAGAAAGAGCACATAGTGTGCCTCCGTCTGCAATCAGACTCCAGAGGTCTTTCTCTGGATGGGGAGAGCATTTTCTGTCACCAGTCTCTGGAGCCGTCTTAGATCCTGGCACTGCCAAGAAGAGCCAGTCTGTGAAAGTCAGTCATCGCCCAGTGTGGCTGTTAACTGTGCACAGTGTTCTCCCGGTTCTGCCCATTTCACTCAGCATCAGTTCATAGAAGCCTTTCCAGGTTTCTCTGGAGTCTTCCTGTTCATCATGTCTCATAACACAGTCTTCCATTCCATTCATACGACACCGCTTGTCCAGCCATCCCCCAATCCCTGGGCCCCCCCTCTGTTTTCAGTTCTTGGCCACCACAGAAAGAGCTGCTATAAATATCTTTGTACATGAGGGTCCTTTCTGTTACTGGCTTTTAAAAAGAATGGTCTCAGATAAGAAAGTGAAGAACACAGGAGCATAGGATGGTCTTCCCTGCTGTCTACTGATGGCAATGACAGAAAAAGAAAGCTGATTGGAAGGAAGAGCTCATTAAGAAGACAGTCCCTGGGAAGGCTAGCTGGCTCAATGAATAGAGCACTGGCCCTGGAGTCAGGAGGACCTGAGTTCAAATCTGGCCTAAGACACTTAGCACGTACTAGCCCTGTGACCTTGGGCAAGTCACTTAACCCCAACTGCCTTGCCTCCCCCCTCAAAAAAGCAAAAAGAAGAAGAAGAAGACAGTCCCTAAGAATGAGTTTGGAAGCCCCTGGACCTTGACTGAAACATGAAACTATGAATTCTGTCTTTTTTTGTTAAACTTTTTTTGATACCTGTGGCCACGTGTTTTGTTTTGTTTTGTTTTTGTAACTGTCTGGGAAATCTCCCCAGATGGAGTGATGTATTTGCTTCCTGGTACCCATCTAAGTGCCCTGACTTCCAGCCTCTGAGGCTTACTCACCTTGTTCTCTCTTACTGAGTTGTGCCCCATCTGGTCGCTGCAGCTTGGACCTGGACCCTTTTCTCTTCTGTCCTCTAGCTAGACCTCTCCAACACAGCGTATGCAAAGCTGGCCTCTTCCTCCTCAAGCCTTCCGCTCACACTTTGCCTAATATTCCTGTCTTGGGCATTATTGTTCTCCCACTCACCCAGGCTCACAACCTATAAGTCATCTTGATCCCTCACTCTATCTAGCTCCCCATATCCCATCTATTTCCAAAGCCTAACGACTTGACCAGCTGAAATCTCTCCCTCCCCTGCCTGGACAGAAAGAGGCAACAGGCAGGGAGCTTGGGAAAGGAATGATAAATCTGTCCCAGAAAGGTGGTGTAGTGGCGATGAGAAATGGAGTTTTCCAGACATCTGCTGGCTGGAACTCTTGCCAAAAACAGGGCAGTTAATAACTACTTGACCTAACAATACTTTCCTCCTTCAAACTGTAGGTGAACCAACAAAGGGAATTCAGTCCTGATTCTGATTCTGATGGAAATGACAGGAACCTTGGTGGAAGTGACCATGCCCTCCTCCTGACTGGCTATAGGCCGGGCTCAACTGGAGTGGTCTGATATGTGCCTTAGATTTGGGGAAAGCAGATTCCAAAGAGTTGAGGAAGTATCCACTTTGTGGTTTAAAATCTGTTTGATGGGGACATGAGTCCAAGGGATGATGAACTCGAGGGTGCAGTTTGGAGGACCAAAGGGCACTTCTGATGGAGAAATACAAGTGTTCTCCTGAGGCTGGATGTGGATGGATAGAAAATTCACGAATTAAGATTTAAAACAGAAATAAACAGCAGATGGAGGCAAGGTCAGGTAGTAGAGTCTCTAGCTGGCTCTGCTGAATTAAAATCAGTTCGTCTGGTCTTGGGAGAGCTGGCAAGTGTGATTGCTGAGCCCCTGCCAGGGCTAGGTGAAAGACTGGACGTCAGGGGAGACATTTCAGGCAAAAGAGGTGAATGGATGCGGAGAACTACAGGCCAGTGTCCTGCCTCTGTTTGCTTTAGAATGTGCTCTCCAAGAGATGAGTGGACATTCAAAGAGTCAGCAAGCTTCCCGAGGTCAGCTCACGCCGGACTAATCTGTTCCCTTTTATTACAGGTTGTACAAGCTGGTACATCTAAGAAAACCAGAGGTGGTGAAAATCTCATCTGGGCTGGCTAGTAGGAAATGGGCCTGCTTTGTAAGTGCTTCAGGGCACACCAGGCACTGTTGGAAAGGTGGAATATACATGCTGACTCCTGAGCCAGTCTGGACTGGATCCTCCATCTTTGGGCAGAATGCGTCCATCCCACTCACCCTTTGAGCAATGCCAGGGGATCCCAGTGTCCCCGGAGCCACCATGACATGGGTGGGCAGGTTAGGAGGGTCTGGGGGAGTAAGTGGGGACCGACTCTCTCCCCTCCCTGTGCCTGGCCATGTGCAGAGAGGTGATCTCTCATTTCCCTGGGTCCATGAGAATGGGTACAGCCTGGAAGATGCCCTCCCCTACCTTATCCTGCTGCTCTGACCCCTCTGCTGCACCAGGATGCCATTGGTTTCCAGCTATGGTACCTGCTGTCCAGCATCAGGCCTGCCCCAGCTCTTGACTACTGGTACAAAGTGACTAGGAAGCCTCTGTCTGCCATGACAGTCATCCTCAGGCTGGCAACCTCCAAGTTTTACAGGAACCTTTAGGCTGGACTAAGTCTGATCTCTTAGAGGATGTCTTTCCCTCACTCCAGCCAAGTGTCGTGACTGCCACAGAGATAAAAAAGCCCATTGGTCTCCCTACGTTTTCTTAGCTCTGTCTCTTCATTTAGTCCCGTTCTGTTGAACAAATAAAGTCTAAAGTCTAAAGGCCTGTGGAACACAGGGCACTGAGAAAACAAGGCCTACCCCCCCCCCACCCCCCACAGCTTGGTCTGATTGGGACAGTGATTATTATAAGTCACGCAGTAGATTCATCGGAGTGGTCTTGAGAGCTCTCTCCCAGCTGGGTGGTCCAAGAAGGACCCGTGCAGAAGCCTTACTGCAGTTTGGAGCCTTGGGTGAAGGCGTCATGGTGGCCTTTGGGTTGGTGTGGAAAGGGAAGAGGTGTTCTCATGTGTGAGGATAGCCCAAAAGTAGAGGAGATGATACAGGGAGTACTTTGAGAACCCGGGATGGCTGTGTTGTCCAGGCTGGATGCAATGGATAAGGCATGAAGTGGTGTGAGAGATGAAAGCAGAAGAACTGATGGGAAACAAGACTGAGGAAGGCTGTGAAGGCCAGGATCAGGAATCTGGCTTTTTATGTCTCAGGCCTTGGGGAACCTGGGAAGGGCCTTTTAAAAAGTTATTTTAAAAAAATTCTGAACTGAAATAGGAAGAAAAATACACATGTTCGTGTACTCTAGAGCAGAAACATAACTTCTGATCTCACTTGTATGTGGCTTTGATAAAAACATAATCGATTCAACATCTAACTTTCAAAGGTGTCCTGCTTTTTTGTGATAGCTTCTGGCCTCAAGGAAGCGTCTTGGGGAGGGTTGGGGTCAGAGCTGGCTTTAAGGAAGTGACACAAGGAGAGTGTGCAGGATGGGGAATGTGGAGTCCAGACTGCAATAAAAGAGACTGAGGCAGAGCTCTGAGCCAGTGGCACTTTATTAAAGGCTCTGTGGCCCCTCTAATGAAGTGGACCTTAGATCTCCCTCATGATCTGAGACATCCCCTTCTTCCAGGGCCTCATTTTTATAAGGCTTGATACCCAGACAATAGAGGTGGAGCAGACCACAGAGTCATTGACCCTCAAGGAGGGTCTGCATAAAATACAAAATCCCATTGGTTGATAGTAGGATAGTGAGCTAACCTTAACAGACCTATCTTGACCTTTTAGGAGCTCCTATCAAACTGATGAGCAGCTCTGTGGGCTGGACTGATAAACAGATTTCAGGACATCTATGTGGGCCAATGGGCTGATGGAAAAGGGCAGCCAGGGTCACTTATTGGCCAAGTGCTCAAGGTCATCGCCTCCCATTGGGCAATAGGTAGATGACAAGGGAGAGAGGGGCAACAGACATAGGTGGGGCCCATCCATGTAACTGAGTCACCTTGGCCACACTGGGCTTGGTCACCAGAACAAGAAAAAACAGGTGGACTTAGATCCCTGTGATTAAGCCAGTGAACTTAGAACCTGCAGTTCCCAGTCCTGGAACCTGAAATCACCACCCCTATGGATTCCTATCAATCTGATCAATCCTGATTGGAGTAGAGGAGGGGTCCAGTGAGTAATTGTCTCTCCCCACAGGAGGGAAGGGGTTCTGGGGGGCTGTGATATGGTGACTGGGGTACAGCAGTGCAGGTGTGGGGTGAAGGTGCTCTGAGAACTTTCAGGGCCCTTCCAGTCAGTCCCTCAATGCCTGGTGAGCCAGTGTAAGGCCTCAGTTGGTATAATGGCAAACATTTCCTGGGTTTAGGCACCAAGCTAAGTGCTTTACAAAGGTCCTCCCAACAACCTGGGGAGGTAGGTGCTATTATTGTTCCAGCCCTGGGTCACAGGCTATAAAGTGTCTGAGGTAGGACTTGAAGTCAGGTCCTCCTGACTCCAGGGCCAGTGCTCTATTCCCTGCACCACGTAGCCACCCCTGGGGCTGGATTTGAAGTAGGAAGATGATTCATCCACATTCATCAGGATGCTCCCTATCTACTCTCCCATCTACATGTAAGTTGCAGACAGGCAAACTGAAGTCTATTCACTCCATTATGGCAGATGCCATCAGTAGGTGGTGAACTTAGGAGTTCATCATTGAGCAGGAGACTCATGTATGCATGTCTTCCCTCCAATGCTTTGAGCCAGAGAATAGCAGCTTCTTACTACGCACCTTGGAAGAGGTTGGTTGGTTGTCCTTGGTTCTCACAGAGGACCACAAGGACGTCACTGTGCCAGAGTCCAGTCTCAGTGTGTCCTACTGTGGATGATCAGACCAGTATGAGCTCTGAAGCCTCTCCCACAGGTTGGGCACAAACAGTCCTGTGAACATTTGGGCTCAATTTGTGCATCCTGGGCTTCCTCTGAGTGCTTCAATTGTGCTTTGCTCCCAGCACCTTCTCTGATGTGGGCACACTATGCTGGGTAGTCCTGTGCCCAGCGTCTGCCATGTCACACAGTAAATTCCAATGTTCTTGAGAGAGGCCCTGAGAGTTTCCTTGTGTCTCTTCTCACCACCAGTTGAGCTGTGTGAGTTCTCCATAAAACAGTCTTTTTGGTAAGCACATGTTTTATATTTGAACAACGTGACCAGCCCCTGGGAGCTGCCCTCTCTGAAGCAGAGTTTGAGTAGTTGGCAGTTTAGTTAGAGAAAGGAACTGAGTGTCTGGTCCCTTATCCTGCCAGGTGATCTTCAGAATCTTTCTAAGACAATTCACATGGAAGCAATTCAGTTTCCTGGACTGACACTGGCAGACTAACCCATGGTTGCAGGTGTGGATGGTGTGGTGGTGGCTGATGGAGCAGCTGCGTTTTCTTGGTGTTAAACGTTAGGCCAAAATTCTCACAAGCAGCAGAGAATTGATCCCTAATTTGTCGCATCTCAACCTCAGAGGCTGCATTGAGTGCACACTCATCTGCAAGCAGAAAATCCTGCCCCAGTGCTCCCTCCCCTTTGGTCTCAGGGCAAGGACATTTTAATATAATTTTCCATAAGCCCTCACAAGTACTATATCAAAGGAAAAGGTAC
This sequence comes from Pseudocheirus occidentalis, assembly GCA_028646575.1. Taxonomy (NCBI): domain Eukaryota; kingdom Metazoa; phylum Chordata; class Mammalia; order Diprotodontia; family Pseudocheiridae; genus Pseudocheirus; species Pseudocheirus occidentalis. The sequence goes on along the minus strand of JAQQSW010000499.1, from coordinate 5,110 downwards.
TTATTACAACTGGGCAGGATCCTTAAGTTCTTACCTGGAAAGTATGTGTCTTTATTAGCACATGCATTTACTCTGAGTCTTCTTTATCTGAATTTTTGCCTTTGTACAGCCCTGCCTCACTTAAATCCCAGTCACTTGGAAGGTCATGACTTCACCTTCCTGTTATCTCAGTCTTCTGCAGAGTGAAGGAGGAACAACAAACAACAATCTTTATCAGTCAATCAACATGTGTGAAGCCCTACTAAGCGCCTTCTTTACAACTTCCTAAGATCGGCTGGTAAAGTGATTAGGAGATGGAGAGAGAGGTGCAGGCATTGTAGTGTAAGCCCTCCCCTTAAGAGAAATCACAGAACAGGAAAATTCCTGGCAAATGCACCACAAAATCAAGTTGTTTGTGTTTGCTCTTAACAGACCCCCTTTAGCTCTTTCAATGCTCCCTTCTTTGGCACTGGATTTAAAAACTAATGATCGCCGGGATATTCACAACGCAGCAAGTTTAGTTAGTATGGTATAGACCCCAATAAATTTTACAAGGAAAAGAAAAAAATGCATATAACCTGAAAAAATCCTCTTAAGTCTGGAAGGTCATAATAATTTCTAAAACAATTTCTAGGGGGAGTCTAGAGATTCCTAAAAATCCCTCCACAGCTTCTAGAGCTATCATTTAGAGGGAACTATTGGGCAATTCCACTTGCAAGTGGGGAACCTGCACCTCAAGTAGGCTCTCCGGGCCTCCCTGTCATAGACTGAGATAGAACAAATAATTTTACAACGAACCAGAACCAACAAGATCTGAGTTTCGATGTCCAGTTGTGTTTTAAATCTGTTCCCCAGTAGTTTTCCAAAAGGATCAGGGCACTGTAGCTCATAATGAACAAAAGCCGCTTTGTCTTCCTAATTATAGGAGGGGTGTGCGTGTGCGTGTGTGTGTGTGTGTGTGTGTGTGTGTGTGTGTGTGTGTGAACAGGCTCCTTATTCCATTGTCTTGGGTTTGGCTGTCTACTTCCTGAAGTCTTCTGGAATACATTTTCCCTTGGATGTTCTGTGTCAAAGGGGTCTGTCCTACTACTATACATAGACTAGTGTCTGAAGTAGAGTTGGTCCACTCCAAGTCAGATACCAGCATTCCTGATCAGAGTCTTAGCGTGGTTCCTGAGGGTCAGTTGTGAACAGTAACTGGAGTGGGCTTTCTTCCATCTTGTTCTTGCAGCTTTTGCAAAGGTGTTTGTTCCGGTAGATCGACTTTTCAGGTTCTAAGTCATTGGTGGTAGTTTACTAAGTACTGCTGCTTAAGTCTGCCCGTAATAAGAGTTAATATAATTTAGGAGGGCCTTATAAAACCTAGTCACATCAGCCAGTCAGTAAATAGTTTGTGTTCAAATCTTACGGCATTGACCTTATAAACATCCAGGCCCCAGGAGGACTGCAAAGCTGGTTCTCTGCAAAAACACAGAGGAAAGTTGGTGAGTTTGAGTTTTTATGTACCTTTGTTCTTTCTCTACTTGAACCCTGTGGGTTAGAGGGGGCAGATACATGGCCTACGGGCCTCACCCAGCTGAATGCGGCTCAAATCAGATTCAAATGTTGTTGGGAAAATTAACCTAGTTAAGTTATAACAGCATAAAAAATTACATTTTAAAGCTAGATCAGTATTTGGCTTGGAGGGATCTTTATGTACAATTTGATGGCTCCCGTTTCTATTTGAGTTTGATGCCATTGCTGTACAAGATAGGTTCAGTTATTTCAGTCATATCCAACTCTTCCTGATCCCATTTGGGGTTTCCTTGGCAGAGATACTGCACTGGTTGGCCATTTCCTTCTCCAGCTCATTTTACAGGGTCAAGTGACTTGCCTAGGGTCACACAGTTAGGAAGTGTCTGAGGCCAGCTTCGAACTCGGGAAGATGAGGCTTCCTGGCTCCAGACCCAGAGCTCTGTCTACCTCACCGCCTAGCTGCCCTGTACATGATTTGGTCCCCAGACACTCCTTAGCTTTTTTGACCCTGGGCAAGTCACTTACCTCCTGTTTGCCTCAGTTCCTTATCTGGAAGGAGAAGGAAAGGACAGACACTCTAGTATCTTGTTCATGGTGTCACAAAGGGTCTACATGACTGAACGAGGACAGGCTTTGGGTAGCGCCAGCTACTTCCTGGTTCCGTGTCTGGAATGAGTCGCTTTCTGATGCGGCTCCGGATTCTGCCATGGACTCAGTAGGGAGGTGCCTTCTGCCGTCTGGAGAGGCACCGCAAGGCTGACAGATACACTTGGCGCAGCCACGGGCCCAGGCTCTTGGCAGTAATTCGCGCCAGGTGTAGCCCAGTAGCTTGAGCGTCCTGGATTGCTCTGACACCTTCTTCTGGCGTCCCCACAGTTCTAGCGTTCTGCGGCATTCTGGATGATGGGTCCACATCTGCATTAGTCTGCCAGCCTTCTGATGAGATCATTGGCCAGACCTGCCACCCATCTCTGGCAAACAGCCTTCAAGTTAGCACTGTTCAAGATGCCAGTGGATGGATGGTGATCTGTCCACACTTGGACAGATCTCTGGGGCTAGGGGTGTGGTGCCCCTGCAATCTGGAAAAATCCATGTAAAAGATGTTGGCCCTTTTGTACCAGAGAAGGTATGAATTTTTTTCTTTTTTCTTTTAATAGGGCGTTTACAGTACCTTATTGTAAAATTGGGGTTAATGTTACACAATGCTATACATATATTTAATGCGTTTTTTTTAAATTTTCTAAACGTCTTCTGTGTTGTCTGCTGACCTTTGCATGTTGTCTGTGGCTTCTGAAAAACTCCCCTGATTTCTCATTTAATTTCTGCTGCCTCCCTGAGAAATAAATCTTGTTCCGTGACGGGAAAGACTCGAGGTGTGGAAGGCTCTCTCCCAACTTCCCAACCAGCCAGAATAGGGAATGCAAAGATGAGAGTTATCTTTTCAAAGCTTTGAAATTTCTAGCAGAAAAGTCCCCACTCTTTACTGCGTGATTTTAAGATTCTTTCTCACACTGAACATTTAATCAAAGGATCAAAGAGGTCTCAATTTATTGGGAAGGAAAGTATCAGAACTGGCTCTCCTTTACTCTTAAGAATCTGTAGAGCTTTGTGAAAAAAGCAACTGCTCAGCTGATTAATCTCATTCAATTTGCTTTGGCTTTGCTCTGAAGCAGATGCTACAATAACCACCAGTCACTCCAACCAAGGTTTGCAGCTTATAGAATTTGTCATTATTTGAAAGGGGAATCTAGAGAATCCCATAATGAGGACTGACTGCTCAGGTCAGAATGGAGGCTTATGTTGGCTTTGTATCATTAATAATAGCGGTCCAGGTTGACGGCAGCTTAGAAACTGAACAGAAATTGAGACAGGAAGGGTGGCCCAGTATACAGCAATCACAAGGGACACACAGACCGCCTCACAAGCAAGTCTCTTGCTTATTTGCCTGCAAAAATAAGGTGAAGAGATACCAGGTTCAGAAAATCCTAATAATTCTATGCCAGATACTTATGCACGAATAGACGGGGTCCTCCTTGTAAAACACAAAGTTTTTTCAGGTGCAGAGACAGGTTAAGACAGACACTGCAGAACCACAAAACGTTTTTCTTCGCTTCGAGCACAAAATGGCTGAGATGCAAATCTATCCTTGGTTCTTCTTCTCTCTAGAAGTTCACCAACTGGAGAACCCACTTTTGTGGGTGCACTGGAATGTTCTAGGTGAAGAGAACCCGAGAGAATGAGCCAGCAGAACCACTGTGATCATCAGAATTGGAGGGAGAATTTTTAGAGTTCTTACTAGCTACTGCCCAAAGAAACCAGCACAGACACATAAGCTACAGTTTATTTATTCACCCGAGAGCCTGGCGTGCATCTTCAGTGGGTGATCAAAGGAACTAAGGAGGTGAAGGACACCTAGACCCCAAGTAGGGAGTGATTCACATTATTTTCCTCTCCTAAGCTTGGCAAGCTGGAGAGAGTAAAGTAGAACTTTACTGGAAGTTGGAATTGTGCTTATAACAAAAGAGGGTGTTTTCACTCGTTACTAAGGAAAGAATTTCCTTGTTAGCTTAGCCATTTACCCTAGAGAAAAGGAAATGGACATTCTTAATCAGTCAGTCCATCAACTTTTGTTAAGCCCCTAAAAGTCCAGGATTAGTTAGATTGGATTAGGAGGAGGGGGACGGCTACCTTGAGGTCCACCTCGGGGAAGTGATTGGAGGCAGGGAGATAGTGAAGGGGAGAGACATTTTGCTCCAAGCTATCATGAAAGTATAAACCAAACAAACAAAACAAAACAAACAACCCCACGGCTACCCCCAAACCCTTAGAGAGACTGAAGGAAACGGAGTTGGCTACATCCGCCCTTAACAGACCACTTTTCTCTTTTAAAAAGTCCTCTTTTAGACTTCATGAACTGATGCAAAGTGAAGCGAGCAGAACCAGGAGAAGGAGAACGTCGTACACAGTAACTGTTCCAGGAACAATGTGAATTCTCAGCAATACAAAGCTCCAAGACAAGCCCAAAGTACCAATGATGAAGTGCACTAGCCATCTCATGAGAAAGAGCAGGTGTTGGCTGAATACCGCTTTCCTCCTTGATCTTTTATTCGAATCTTGTACAAAATGAAAATGTATGGACATGCTTTACATATTGAACTTGTATAGTCTATATTATATGTGATTGTTTACCATCTCAGGGATCAGGGAGGGCATGGAGGGAAGGGAAGAGAGGAGGGATAGAATTTGGAACTCAAACTTTAAATAAAAATGTTTTAAAATAAAAAAAAATAATAGCTAGCAGTTAGGCAGCTAAATTTGGGACAATTAGGTGGTGCCACATTTGCCAAAAACTTTTAGGTCTGAAGTATGGAAGACCTGAGTTCAAATCTCTACTCAGACGCTTAGTAGCTGCATAATCCTGGCCAAGTCCTTTACCCTCAGTTTGCCTCGGTTTCCTCAACTGTAAAATGGGACAATGAGGATCAAATGAGTGATTTACAAAGCCCTGGAGGCGCTTGTGTGCTCCACCCCTACCCCCCCCCCCCGTGATGTTCCAAGGTTGGTAAAAATGTCTTATGTGTCATCTCATTTGACCTGCCCATTATTGTTGTTCCCA
>JAQQSW010000498.1:0-23189 GCA_028646575.1 Pseudocheirus occidentalis | reverse complement strand
CAGAAGCAGACAGGGGCCAGGTTCTCGTCCAGTCCTCAGAGGTAGACAGCTCCCAGGTCCTTGTCCAATCCTCAGGGCCATCCCTGGCACACACTGAAGTTCGCAGGGTCCAGCACATCTCCAACTCTTCACCACTTCTCTTGCCTAGAGCTCAAGGATCAGCTGAAATGACAAGTTTTAACAGAGTGACCACAGAGTCCGAATAAAAAGTTTTAAAGGAGCTTTTAACTTTACCAGCTGGGGCTACTCCATGCCAATTAAAGGGAGAGCAGCCCTTAGCACAGAATTGCAGGATCTTATATACAGTTCACCTTCATTGTCCAACTAACATAATTTGTTACTAAGCAGGTGTAAACAGAAGCTATTACTAAGGCAAGGGGGGGAGGGGCGGTGAGACAGGAGTTGATGGATGGGAGGAAGGGGCATGGGGCATGATGACCTGGGCCCATAGCAGAAGAAAAACAGAGAAAAATACAAATTACCCCAGGCTCGTTCCCAGGCTGGTTCACTGACTTCTATCTCGAGTTCATAAGGCTTTTACTTGGATTTCTAATTTCACAAATCTTGAGTCCATGAGATTTCTACTTAACTAGCTCCTGGCCACTTCAAAACCATTTAGGAACACCCTAATCTGTCAAAACTACCTAAGCCTCTACCCTACTGTGGAATTTACTTTTTACTGCCCTCAGTTTATACTTCAAGTAACTTCTGATTCCTTGATGCCAGGTAGATGCCAGTCCCCTTCTCTTTGGCCTGATGCAAACACACCTCTCCCCCCTCCCCCTATCCCTTCTTCATGCCTTGCCCTAGTTCCCTCCTCTTCTTAGTTCTCTGGTTGAGCACTGGTGTAGCTCAGTACTCAACAAGAGTCACCACCATAGACAGAATGAGTTTTTGCTTTCCTTTACCTCTATATCTAGCAAGAGAATTGTTGAGTGAATCCCAGAACACAAACTTGTGGGTCCTGTTGTGCAGCCTTGCCAGAATGTGAGATCTGGTGGAAAATGGGGTGCTGAGTGAGTCATTAAGAATTAGAGATTTGCCGTCTCTATGGTTAATTCATTAGACTATTTCCTTATTAGAATTCTGGGCATCTCAGCTTTTGGAGACAGTTATAATTTAGTTTACCTCTTGCATATAATTCTTATTTTGGAGAGGGTTGAGAGTTCATGATGATTGCAGAAAATGTCTAGTTCTTCATCTTGTTTGTCATAAGACCCAGAAGTCCTTAAATAATACTTTAAAATAATATTAAATTATATATTAATACTACCATGTCTCCTAGCAACACCTCTGGAAATTTGGAAATATTTGGAAATTCACTTAAATAGCTATTTGTACTTAAGATGATAATATTTACAATGGAAAGTAAGCTTTTCTAACTCATCCATTTTGCAATTGAGGAAACAAAAACTATGCAGAGGGGTGAATGTCCAAGGTCACACAGATAACAGAAATGGAATTTAAACTTCTTTTATTCCATCTCCTATGTTCTTTCCTTTATTCTCAACTGTATCCCATGAGAAAGAATGAAAACTGTGTCTAATTGTCAGGTAATTCAATAAACATTTCTGTCTTTTCTTCCCATCCTCTGAAGGGGATTTTAATGAATTATTTTCATTTGCCTTTTCTGGGATGGACTTTGAACAACTTTCTACCTCCTTGGAACTAAGCAAGTAGGTGATACAGTGAACAGGTTACTGGTCCTGGAGTCAGGGAGACCTGAGTTCAAGAGAGCTGAATATTTTAATTGAAATAATATGTCAAGTAAGGGCTAGGTTACTCAAGCACAGTGCCTATAATTTAACTTAGCAGTGGAAATACCTATTTAATACATCCACTGATGATAAAAATTATTTGAACAGATCCAAGTGAAACAAGCAGATCCAGGCAAACAATACAATAGTAAATAGTGTTTATATAAGTGCCTATTATGTACCAAGAACTTTGTTAAACAGTTTCTCAAGATTATTTCACACAACCTTTACAACAACCTTAGAAGGTAGATACTATTATTATCTTTATTTTACAGTTAAGGAAAAAGAGACAAATGAAGGTTGTGACTTGCCCAAGGTCACACAGCTAGTGAGTGTCTGAGATGGTATTTGAACTCAAGTCTTCCTGACTTCAGGCCCAGTAACCTTTTCACTCTATCACTTATTATTAGAATTAAATATATTATAATATAAATATTATAATTACTATAATTATAATTATTATAATATAAATTATTATTATTATGTAAATCCATGATTTCAGATCTGGCCTCACAGACTTAACTAGCTGTTGGATAAGTCATGTAATCCTGTTTGCCTCAGTTTCCTCATCTGTAAAATGAGCTGGAGAAGGAAATGTCAAACCACTCTGGTATCTTTGCCAAGAAAATCCCAAATTGGTGTCATGAGGACTCGGACTTGACTAAAACAACTCAATGAGAACAAAAAATGGAAAGAAAAGTAACAAAAATAAACACTGAACTCTGGAACATTATAATGCCATACTTGGCCCCAAAAAAGAGACAGGAGAGATATTTCCCTTCCTTCTTTGCAGGAGTGAGAGGCTCTGAGCATGGAGCATTGCATAGAATGTTGGACTCGGTTGATATTGTGGTTGGTTATAAATGGTTTTCACCTTTTTTATTCTTTATTAATTCATGCCTTTGGGACGAGGAGGGCAGAAGCATATATTGGAAAAGACTGATAATGTAAAAAAAAGTCATAAATTTTGTTTTTAATTTGCAAGGAATTTTAGGACTGAACTCTACTTTTGGCTATTTATTCCTAACCCAGTAGGATTATAGTTGACTTTATGTGGAAATTTAGAGCTGGGTCACAGCATGATAATCAAAAATATACCCCAGTGCTGGGGAAGGTACAGATTTATACTTCAGGGATATCATACAGCAAGGTTCTTATTTTCACAATAACAAATTCTGATGCCACAACACAGAATTATGCCTTCAAGGTGTGGATCAAACACTCTAGGAATAGATGATCCATAAATAAACAATAGACTTATTTGTGTTCAACTCATATTAAAACCATCTGTCAAGAGCAAAAGCAAACAAATAATAAATGTAAAAAATAAAAGTCAGTCCAAATAGATTCCTACTCCCCTACTCCCCAACCTATTCTGGGACACCGAGAGCATATTGTTTAACATGTGGGATATCAGACCTTTCAAACCAATTTGACAAACATTTATTTAGTACTGTCTATATCCAAGGCCAAGTATACAAGGTGTATAAAGACAAACACAAAAATAAATCACTTCTTGACCTCTACTAGAGTTCTACATTATGAATGAATGAAAAAGCATTTTATAAGTGCTTATTTTGTGTCAAGTGCTATGTTATGCATCAGGATACAAACAGAAAAGGAAAGTATACTACGCTCTCAGAGAACTTTTAGTGCTCTAGATGGTGGAAAAGAAGAAGCATTTATTAGTTGTTTAACAGGCACTGTTTTAAGGGCTTTACAAATATTATCCTGGAAGGTAGGCGCTATGATTACCGCCATTTTGCATTTGCAATCAGCAAATAAAAATACTGGGACACAAATTTAAAAAAGTAAATAAACCAACAAATACCATTTTTTTTTTGGTTGTCCAATCTGTTTTGATACATTGCAGCACCAGCACTATTCAACAAACTTAGGGGTAAGGTAAGCATGTAAGGACCTCTTCCCAACGCCAAAATACCCCTCAAATGCTATAACTACCAGTTATCCCACCAAATCATATCACATTGTTCATCATCTCCACAGTTGCTTTGTAAATAGCACTTTAATTGGGGAGAATAAAAGAAGAGAAATTTGTTTTTCAGACAATGAAATAGCAGACAAAGACAGATAATGTCATATTGCATGATGCATAGTCTATCCTTAGCAAAAAGAAGAAGCAGGGAAGAAAGCATTTTATTTCCCTCGGCATTTCTACATTGACACATTCTTTTGTGCTATAATTAGTTTTTGAAATAGTTCCGGACTGTGATTTTATAGGATGTAGATTTAAAACTGGAAGGAAAATTAGCAATCAATGTGTTCCAGCCCTTTATTTTGCAGAATAGGATACTGAGGCTTAGGGAGGTTAAATTATAGAACATGGTCTCACAGTTAATGGAAATGATGAAATTCGAACTCAAGTCTTCCTGGTTTAGTTAAGCATGCTATCCACTTTTCTATGTTGCTGTCCTTTGTTGTTGTTGTTGTTGTTGCGGTTCTGAAACTTTAGAATCACTGAATCTCAGAGCTGGAAGAGAACTCAGGCCATCTGACCCAACCCACATCTGAGCCAAAATCACCTCTACAATATACCCAACCAATCAACAATTAATTAAGCTCTCATGAGCCAGGCACTGGCACTGGGCTTCTATTCTTCCAGACAGAACTTCACCTCTCTGTTTATTTGCAACCCAACCATTTTTTTCTCTTGTTTCTTGGGTGAAACTTGCCACTGTGGCTTCAGGTTTTTCAATCCTGTCAATTATTTCTGCTGTGCAGGCCATAGATTTTGCCCAGAAAACAAGCCCAAGTTTGCTCCCTCATATGGTTCTCTTATTTCTAAGGGCCTTTCTGTACCACTACTTAGAATTCTAGTCCTCCTTTTGCATATCTGTATCAGAGTGCTCTAGAAATGGTGTCTCTCATTGAAAAGTCTTTGATGACAGGAGAACAGGTAAGTTCAAAGCCAATGACTCATTCAATTACCACATTAATAGGGGTCTTCTGAAGCAAAAAGGCAATTTCTCTGTTATTGTTATGCATATGAAATGCACATCTAAACCGATGTAGGCATCAACATTGAAGAGTTTTGGTTTTTTTCCTATCTTGCAAAAACCTGCAACAAAGTCATACAGCCTGATGTGGACAGATGTTATTCTCAGAACAATTCATTGAGATGAATCTGAGCTACAAATATCAGTCTGCTTACAATTTTAATTCTTTTCAATTTTAACTGTTCATCAGGTGAAGATAAAGATAAAGATGAAGAGTTTAGAATGGGGGGTAGCCTGTGGCTTTAAGTGCAGCCCTTTGACTGAATCCAAACTTCATGGAACAAATCCCCCTTAATCAAAGAATTTGTTCTGTAAAACTTGGACTCAGTCAAAAAGTGGCACCCAAGGACTTAGAGGGCCACATATGGCCTCAAGGCTGCAGGCTTCCCTTCCCTGGTTTAGAAGGAGCTGTCATTTTGCCAGTTTCTTGTTTCAGCTATAGCCTCCAATTGTCTCCTAAGGAGTTCCTGCCCAAGCCCCTTCTCACATTTAAATCTGCAAATACTCCCATTCCTCAATCACATCTGTCTCTCACTCTTCTCAGTATCATCAGTTTTTTCAATCACTATCTGCACTTTTAGTATTGATCATTCAACAAGAATTAGTGACCATGGAGAATGGACAATTCATAGAGCACAAAAGTTAAGGGTTCCGATTCATTTGGTCAGTGCCAGGTTTGTCTGACTGCAGGAGCAGAAAATCTGTCTTTCTGCCTAGACTCTTTCTCTCACCTATGAAGGAAGAGGGGATAGACTTCAAGGAACTGTTGAATTTGAGGGCTAGCATCTTGAGGGGTGGGGAGGTGGTACAGTGGCTTCTTAAACTGGAGTTAAGAAATTCTGAGTTCAAGTCTAGTCCCAGACACTTCCCTTCCCCGATGCTTATTTTGAGTCCCTTTAGATGTAGGCCTTTCCTTATTTCTTCACATATTTGTATGTATTGTTTTGCCAATTGGTTGTATGAAAAATTATTGCACAGTTTTCTTTTCTATTGCTATATCATCATTTGTTCAGGCACTCTCTATTTGTTGGGCATATAGGTTATTTCTCTTTTTGTCTTGTTGTTACTGCTATTATAAATGGTACAATTAGTTCAAAGCAAAGAAGCCATTTAATGAAATAAGATAACAGAAAATTTGTAATAGAACATTACCACTGGTGGGGATAAATGTGGGTACAAATATACATACCTTCACAGGGGGAAATGAGCCCATAGAGCAGCCATTCTCAACCTGTGAGTCACGACCCTTTTGGGGGTCGAACGACCCTTTCACAGGGGTCGCCTAACACCATTGGAAAACACATATTTCCGATGGTCTTAGGAACCGAGACACCACTGCTCTATCTGTCTCCAGGTGGGTCTGCCCACATGCAGATATGCCCACATGTGAGTATTAAAGGGTCACGGCATTAGGAAGGTTGAGAACCATTGCCATAGAGGGATGACACATAAAGGAGATATATATAGGGAAATGTGGCTAGGGCACACATGTAGATGGGCAATTCATACCTTTTCTAGGTTGTACTGGTTCCTTACTCCTACATCCTGTTCTCATCAACATAAAAACTCAGTTTTTGCTGGTCTCTGTTGGTCTTGCAATGACTGCTGGGCATATAGTCACAATTTAGTTCTGCTTTGGTGGATTCCAGATGAATAGTTTCTGTTGGGCACAGCTTCCTGCAGAAAGCTTCTAGACTCATCTCTCAGGAATACCCAAGCCATTTTTGGCCAGCCTCTCTACATATAGGTCCTTTTTTTTTAAAGCTTGTTTAGTATTTTATTTTTCTCCAGCTATATGTAAAAACAATTTTTAACATTTGCTTTTAAAACTTTGAGCTCCAAATTCTCTTCCGTCCTCCCTCTCCACTCCCCCTATTGAGAAAGCAAACACTTCAATATAGGTTATACATATGTAGTCATGTAAAACATATCCAAAATAGTCATGTTGTGAAAGAAAAAGTAGACAAAAAACTCAAGAAAAATAAATAAAGTTTTAAAAAGTCTGCTTCAATCTGTATTCAGACACTGTCAGTTCTTTCTCTGGGGTTGGATAGCCTTTTTCATCATAAATCCTTCAGAGTTGTCTTAGGTCGTTGTAATGCTGAGAACAGCTAAGTCATTCACAGTTGATCATCTCAGAATATTGCTTTTAATTTGTACACAGTACATTTCATTTTGCATCAGCCCATGCAAGTCTTTCCAGGTTTTTCTGAAATCATCCTGCTCATCATTTCTTATAATACAATAGTATTCCATCATAATCACATGCCACAACTTGTTCAGCCATTCCCCAATCAACGGGCTTCTTCTCAACTTCTATTTCTTTACCCCCACAAAAGAGCTGCTCTAAATATTTTTGTACACATAGGTTCTTTTCCTTTTTGCTTTTTATCCCTTTTGGGATACAGACTGAGTGGTGGTATTGCAAGGTCAAAGGGTACATATGGTTTAAAAACCCTTTGGGCCTAGTTCTGAAGCACTCTACAGGATGGCTGGATCAGTTCACAACTCCACCAACAATGCATAAAAGTCTCATTTTTCCCATGTCCCCTTCAACATTTGTCATTTATCTTTTCTGTCCTATCAGCTAATCTGATAGGTACTTCCAAATTGTTTTAATGTGCATTCCTCCAATCAATAGTGAGTTAGAATCGTTTTTACATATGGCTATAGATAGTTTTGATTATTTCATCTGAAAACTGATCACATCTTTTGATCATTTATCAATTGGAGAATGGCTATTATTTTTGTAAATTTTATCCAGTTCCCTATATGTTTGAGAAAAGAGGCCTTTATCAGAGAAAACTATTCTACATCCGCTAAAAAATGGAGGAGGGAATAGAATAATGTGTTCTGAAGAGCAATGGAATTAGAATGCACCCCACGGTGACATATCCTGCAAATCTGTGTTGAACTATACAGGACAAAAAAAAAATGCAAGTTGAATAATAAGAAGAATTTGAAAATTTTTTGAGAGAAAATAAGAATGGAAGAGATTTGCTTCTCAAACACCCCAAACAACAGAAATGCAGAAGGAGTGAATATACAGAGCTGGTAGAGACAGTAAAAGCAACAGAATGATGAAAGACTGATAAGAATCTCTTTCTAAATGTACACAAAGAGACAGGTGATGGCAGAAATCTGGTAGAGTTCACAGTGAAGAGGCAGACAGGTGGTATTATGGATAGAACCTGGCAATAGCCTACCTACAGGTGAATGTTTCTTTTTTTTTTTTAAATTTTTTTTTCTTTTTTGCTTTTTGGAGGGCAGTTGGGGTTAAGTGACTTGCCCAAGGTCACATGACTAGTTTTTATGTTAAGTGTCTGAGGCTGTATTTGAACTCAGGTCCTCCTGACTCCAAGGCCGGCGCTCTATTCACTGCGCCACCTAGCCGCCCCCCAGGTGAACGTTTCTTTTGTAGATCTACATTTACATCATGAGAGGGTATAGACTGTTCACTTGATTCTGCTTATTTCATTTTACATTTGTTTTCACAAAACTCGTGTTTCTTTGAATTCATTGCATTTGTTATTTTCATTGCACAGTAAAATCCCATTACATTTACATAACATAGTTTTGGTTTTTTCAGTCCTTCACCAATTGATAGGTGCTCTGTAGTTTCGCTACCACAAGAATGTTATTACGAATTTTTGTTTTTTGTATATAATAGACTTTTGATTCTGCCTTCCTGTTTCTTGGTGTATACATCCAGTTGTGGGATTACTAGGTCAAATGTTAGAAAAAATAATAATCACTTTTCTTGCATGATTCCAAATTGGGATCTAGAAAGACTGGACCGCTTCACAACTCGGCCAACAGCACATCACTGTGCCTGTCTTCCCACAACTCCTTCCATACTAACTTTTTTATCTTTGCTAATTTGCATGAAATAAGTAAATAGCAGTAATAAACCAAGTGAAATAAGTGTCAGTTATTTTAATTTTATTAAAAAAAACTATTAGTGATTTATAATGTGTTTTCTATAAAATATTTTAAATAATGGACACATGGTGGGTGAAAGATGAAGTGACAGAGGAAACGAAGATTCAATCTTCCCAGCATTATGATTCATTGAGTTTGCATGGCAATAGCCCAGCAAACTGGGACGAAACCTCCTCAGCTTAAACCAGAGCCCTGAATATAGGGGGAGACAGAATTTATACATTAAAAGCAATTAATCAAATAAGGCCAATTAATGCAAAGGAGATAATACAACATTAGGTAATCTGATTTCTAATTAGATGAAAGATTAGGGACTTTCCAAGTTGGAAGGGAGAGTGAGAAGGTGCGATTCCCTGAATTCAGAAAAGGAAGCATCCCTCTCCTCCCAGGTATCTGTATGGGTATCCCTCTCCTCCCAGGTATCAGGTATGGGGCCAGCTTTCTGATAAGACATACGGGTTGCTTGAGATGTATGATTGCAAGAAATCTCCTTGCATCCATCTTTGGATCTTTCTGTGTTTCTGGCCAATATAGCCTTAGGTCCTGAGTTAGGGGTCTCTAAGAAGCAAGGTGGGTGTGGCTGAGTTTCCCAGACACACAGCACTAGTTTCAAACAATTACAATAAGGTTTTCTTCCAGTTTCCACAATTGAATAGCATTTTCTCACAGGACAGAAATTGGACCAATAATTGAATGGAAAAGGAACCGAGTTAGCTGCAGAATGGAGTCATTGGATGCAATCAAGGAGGTTCATTCAGTTCCCACAATTAACCACTTGCTGTCCTGATGCCCTCAATTTCTTCCCACATAGAACAGTAAGGTCTGGACCTCATCTAGACTTGTACTAAAGCTGTTGAATCTGGTTTGTCTTTTAAATAAATATTTATCAATATGATAGCATTTATTTGTAAAATTTTCTAGCTTTTAAAAGCATTTGGAAATGTCATAGTCCAGAGATGGTGGCTTTTTGCATTTAACTCATATACTTAGTGCCCTTTACCTATTATGCCTACTGGGGAGGTGTTAACTAGTGTTCTAGAACTAATTATGACCGATAAGGGACATGATGGTGAGACAGAAACAAAAGTAACCTTAGGGGAAAATGAGTAGCTCATTTTATCATATGTAATAATGTAGGGTGGGAATACTGGGCATAACCACAAATCCATATTTTTAGACCCTTGGAAAGAAGATTAAAAAATAATTTGAGAGAGAACTCTGCTTCCATGGCCTAAGTAAGGGAAGATTGCTAAAGAGGGTTAGGAGGCTTATAGAAATGAAATTCTGATGATCGTGACTAATACCCCAGATGATGGAAGAAGAGAGGCACACAAAAGGATAGATGAGGATGCTTTTAGTCTGGCATAGCCTGTTTGCTGTTGCTGGGGTTTTGCTGTTGCTATTTTTACTTTTATTAATACTTTTTATTTTGACACAGTACTCACTTCCAAATAAACAGACTGAATAACATTTCTTCCAAAACATTTAAGTAAAACCAACAAAGAGAATGATTGCTGTAGAAAATTTCTCACTTTCAACTTTCTTCATTTGTCAATTGTTAACAGAAAAGAATGATGTATTCTTAAACATGACATCAAGCATTTTTCACCTGTTTTTTTCCTCCTTAGCATAGACTTTGTTCATTTTATTGAGTCATTGTTTATATTCATGGGTGGAGTGATAAATGTTTAACAACCCACTCTTTGAAAATTGAATGCATTTAAGACACATTTTTCAGGTTAATATGTAATTATTAGCATTTTTCCCATCACTTTTTTTTTTGCTTTTTTTTGGAGGGCAGTTGGGGTTAAGTGACTTGCCCAAGGTCACATGGCTAGTTTTTTGTGTTAAGTGTCTGAGGCCGGATTTGAACTCAGGTACTCCTGACTCCAGGGCCGGTGCTCTATTCACTGCACCACCTAGCCGTCCCCTCCCATCACTTTTTAAAGTAGAGACAAGCAACAAAATAATAAATCAAGCACTAATTTTTAATATTTGCTGATTTCTAAAGTGTAAATACTCACACTGAAAATTGAACAGTCGTCTCTTGAGACCTGGTTTGAGCTGGCTCCAGCTCATCCTAATGCACACTAATCTTTTGATTTTGCTTCCTTCGCTCCATATCAGTTCATACATCTTATGTTTCTCTGAATTCTTTGTATCTATCATTCCTTATGGCACAATAATAATTCATTCCATTCATTCCAAACATAGCTTTTATAGCCATTCCCCAGTCATTGGGCACATACTTTGTTCCCAGTTGTTTGTTACCACAAATAATGCTGTTATGAACATTTTAATACATATGGATCTTTTCTTTTTTTGTGTGTAATAAGCATGCTTTACTTTATTCCAGAACCAGGTTGGATACATATTCTTTCAGGGTTCTAGTTTAGATATCTTGAGGGATTGGAGTATCTTTATTTTCTAGACTGCCATTGACTTGACCCCTACTGGTTGGGTTCCTCCCCTTGTTAGTGGACCAGTGAACTGGTTAAATGGACCTGGTGTCCCAGTTCCATTTAACAATAAGTAGCCTTTACAAAGGGATACTTACTTCAAAGATATTCCTAGAACAAATGTATAAAAAGTTTCCCTAGTACCTCTAGGGCATGTTCATCCCTATACTACCTTGTTCCCTAGGGGAGTAGGTTCAAATCTTAGCTTAGTCCCTACATAATACTGGTCCCACCAAGTTCATCTCCAAAGTCAATATCACTGCTGAATTAACTCCTTCTGCTATACAGAAGTTCTGAATGTCACTACCAGATGTTCCCCCTTGTCCTTTAAGACATTGGTGCTGCACCAACCCTAGCCTAGTTTCTAACTCACAGATTCCTCACTGTTCCCACCATCTGCAGCTCCCAGAGTCAGAAACTCCACTCCTTTTACCTAGAATGCAAAAAATAATGACCAAGGACCAATAGGAGAAAAAAGGGTCTTCATCTTAAAGCATGAACTTGCACTAGACATTATGAAAATAAGAATCACTAAACTTGCTGATGTGAATCAGATGTGAATATGGCAAAATTAAATCAGACCTTTTTGAAGACACTGACAGCTCTGGCTACGTAGCCTCCTCAAATGTATAACTAGCCATTTGGAACAAGTTATAGAACATCAACATGCATTCCACAACCTCTTCAAGATACTTCTCTTAAATGTTATCATGATTCTCCTAGAAACCATTCCCTGGCACCCTCCATGTGGTTGTTGCCTTTCAATTGTTTCAGGCCTTTTGACTCTTTGTGACCCCATTTGGAGTTTTTTTGGCAAACCTACCAGAGTGGTTTGTCTTTTCCTTCTCCAGCTTATTTTTCTGATTAGGAAACTGAGGCAAACAGGGTCAAGTGACTTACTCAGGGTCACACAGCTTGTAAAGTATCTGAAACCAGATTTGAATTCAGGTCTTCCACCACCTAGTTGCCCTTCATTTGAGCAAGTTAATAGGATCTTAGTATGTATCTGACAACCATTGCATTTAAATAAAGTTTTATTGATGCTTCTAGTCTTTATATCACAACCATTTCAGATGTACTCCACCTCAACTGACTCCAGTGAATATTTATTCCTTTATTAAATACCTGATTTGTTAAGCATAACCAACTATCTGAAAGTGCAGGTAATATTATTTGGTAACCAATGGTCTTTCTGCATTGTTAGTAACTCATTTATGGTATAGTTTGGGGACTGTTTGTGTCAACGGGATTAAGAAATTTAATTCCTTTTCTTTTGTAATTTGGAATTATTTGTACTAAAGGTTGAACTAATGATGTGACTGGCTCGATATGAAACCATGCTCATTCTTGACTCTTGTGTCTTCCTTTTTTAGATGTTCACTAACTATCCCCTTAGTAATACATTAATGGTTCTAGAGAATTTTGATAGGAATTCAAATCAAACCTACCATCCTTTGGTTTGCAGACCTTTGCTCTTTTTCCTTTCCTTTTAAAAAAAATTCAAATGATATTTGCTTTCTCCAGGTTTTTGGCTCATCTCTCATTTTTCATGATGTTGGCAGCTACATTGATCAGTGGTTAGTGTGCCAGGTCTGGAGTCAGGAAGACCTGAGTTCAAATCTGGTCTTAGTCGTTTATTAGCTATGTGACCTTGGGCAAATCACTTAACCCTGTTTACCTCTGTTCCCTCATCTACAAAATGAGCTGGAGAAGAGACCACTCCAGGATCTTTGCCAAGAAAACCCCAAATGGGCTCAAGATGAATCAGGGAAGACAAAAAAAAAATTACTGAACAGCAACAGAGATTTAGTGACTACATTCATCATTTTTTTTTTCTATAATTGGGGCTTAGTGACAAACTCAACAAGGGTAGCTTATTTATACAGTTTACTTATGATCTCCTTTCTTATCTTGGGTTGTGATTCACCATTAACCACTTTTATTGTGTCATTTTCCGTCCAATGAACATTCTTCTTGTCAGAGAAAAAAAATGCAAAATAAGAGTTGAGTAGTTTTGCTTTTCCCTCTTTTGGTTAATAATTACTGTCCTATTCACATGCATTTATTTATATGCTGCATCCCCCTCTGGTAAGCTCATCAGGGGCAAAGATTATTTTTCATTTTTATTTCTGCACCTCTAATACCTAGCACAGTACCCAGCATAATGATAGGTTGATTTAACATTGCATTGAATCCACCCATCTTCCCAATATAGTTTTTTTTAAACCTACCTTTTTTTATCCTTTTTATTATCCCTTGGCCAGCCTAAAGTTCGTTTCAAGCCTAAACACTCCTGACATTATTCTTATAGAACCATGCCATGAATTAGTATTCATTTTATGTTACCTGTCCATGTTAGGATCTTTGGAAAATTCCTTTAACAAATCTAAAATGGTTGATGAGTACAACCATATCTGTCTCCTTAAACATCTTTCCCTTTTCCACAGTGAACAAGACAAGGGAGATAATAGTTCCTTATGCAGAATCCACCTAGACTAGTATCTAGATGAATTTATGCCTGGCATGGCATTTCAAGTGGAACACTGACAAAGCTGGAATGTGTCCAGATAGAAGGCATGATTAGAATGAGGATGATGTGGGTCTGAAGGAAGAAGACTTAGTGGAAACATGGCTTCTGTAAGACTCTTGTTTTGAAGAGGGAGCATTCTATGTAGCTCCTTTGTACCTTGTTGCAAACAGAAATGGAGCCAGTTTTTGATTCATCATTCGAAAGGACATCCAAACCATTAGAGCTGGGCAAAGAGGAAAGGGAAGTAGTAAGTTGTTCATTGTCATAGAAGGATTGGGTGACTCCTTGTCAAGGTTGTAATGAAGATGATTCATGAGCTAGATAGGGACAAATTCAACTCTAAATTTCTTTATTCTATTTTAGGACCTTCGTTCTTGTCATGAGATTTGTACTGAAATTGTGTGTATGAACTGAAATGTATATGACTTTATGATGGCACTGATTTAAACTGAGCTAATTTTCTATCAATCTTATAAAGATTTTCAGAGCCTAAAGATACAGGATGAAGGTCCACATGAGCAAATTATGAAGAACTCAAGTTTTAGTTCCAGAGCAAGAGCCAGAATGGTTATGGGATGAGTTGGATCCAAATTAGACAAAGAAATACCCTGAATCTATACCTCATCTATACCTCACGGTAAATATTTCTTCAGTGGACTAGGGTAGGCCATTAGCATGCTGGAATTCTAAGAAGCCCAAGAGAGCTCAATATAAGAACCTGAAATCTCATCCTTCCTCACATCAAAGTTGTGGTAAATATACTGTTTCCATAGTATTGGTTTCCTTGGGAATGATTCCCCAAATGGGGAAGAGAATGGGAAGAGCAAAGTCATAAAGTGTATTTATATAATTTTCATTTAAATGGTCAGAATTTAACCAGCCTCTATGCCTAAGGAGTGTCCCTCTTCTGTAATGATTTTTGTTGTTAATGCACCTTAAGGAATGAAGAAATCCGAGTAGTTATCATCCTTATGTTTACCATCATTACCATAATCATTTAATATAGCCCTCAGACAGATGGAATATGCTTTATGAGGGAGACACATCCACTAAGGGCTCATTTGAAGCATGACAGTTACCTGAAGTAAGTGATTTTTCTTTCAAGGTGTGAAAGGGGGGAGCTAAAACCCTGAAATGCTTGGTATGTGGGCAAAAAACAGTGTAGAAGGATTTATAATGGTACTTATGGTGTTTTTATTTATGTGGAACTTGTCAGCTCAGTGATATCAAACATTCTAGAAACATTATTTCATCAGCTTTTATAATAATAGCACATACTAGGTTCCCTATCATACAAGGTAAAATCAAAATAGGGAGAGGTTTGAGTCGTTTGCCAGTAGCTTCAGAGGAAGTCATTGGCAGGGATAATAAAGCCGCCTTTTTGTGTAACAAAGAGCTTTTATATACATGATCCCCCCTGATCCTGACAATAACCCTGGGTGGTAGGTAGTGCAAGTCTTGTTATCCTCAATGTACCATGTCCCAGAGAAGCTTGTTAGCTTGTCTCTGGTTCCAAAGTTAGTAAGTGACAGTCTTCTGACTTGGAGTTCACTATTTTTTCCACTATACCATGATGCTACTAAATGAAACCAAGCTACTAATACAGTGGAAAGAACAATGAATTTGGAGTCAGAGGACATGAGTTCAAATCCACTGTGACCACTTACTACCTCTGTGACCTCAGATAATTAATTTGACCACTCTGGGCCCCTTTTGCCTCAACTACAAAATTAGTAGGGGAAAGGGGGTATTAGGCTAGAGGTCCACTAAGGTTTCTGCTCATTCCTTATCTGTAATCTTATGTCCCAAAATTAATAGCATTCACTTTTCCTCTTTAGCTTTACTACTTTGCCTCAAACTGAGATCAACCCAAAAGGTAACATATGATCTGCGTGGGAAAAAAATCAATGTTATTTTTAAATCATTAAGCTATTATCATTATAATTCAAATGGAAATACAAAGCATTATCCACCAATACTGGAACTTCTGAGTTGGTGACGTACATTTCAAAGAAACTTGCACCGGAGATTCCTTATGACTCTCTAACCAGACTGTTCCTAGTCATTCTATCATCACCATTATATTACCTCGCTCTATAATCCAGTAACCCTGACCTACTTGCAGTGCCCTGAATATAACAGTATTTCCCACCTCTGTGACTTTGCATTGCTTATGTCCATCCTGACTGGTAGTAATCTGGTTCCTCACCATTACTTTTTGGATTATCAGACTTTCTCTAAAGCTGAGCTCAAAGCCTACTTTCTCTAAGAGGTCTTTCATACCCTCTTATTTTATTTTATTCTATTTTATTTTATTTTAGGTCTCTTTGGAAGGGAGAAGGCAGCTAGTATGTAAAGTATCCGAGGCTGGATTTGAACTCAGGTCCTCCTGACTCCAGGGCCGGTGTTCCATTCACTGTGCCACCTAGCTGCCCCTTTTCCTACCCTCTTATTTGCCACCCCTAGCTGCTTGATGCTATCTTTTTTCAGATTGTTATTGTTTGTCATTTCAGGCATGCTTACCTCTTGGTGACCCCATTCGGGGTTTTCTTGGCAAAGATACTGGAGTGGTTCACCATGTCCTTCTCTAGCTCATTGGCAGCTGAGGAAATTGAGGCAAACAGAGGTTAGTGACTTGCCCAGGGTCACACAGCTAGTAAATATCTGGGACTGGATTTGAATTCAGGTCCTCCTGACTCCAGGGGCTCTCCCCACTGTGCCACCTAGGTGCCCCCCCTCTTTTAGATTACATTCTATCTATGGTCTATATCTTGTGTGTTCCTAGACATTTGCACGCTCTCTCCCCTATTAGAAGGTGACCTCCTTGAGGGCAGGAACAGCATTTTTCCCCCTTTCTTTGTGTCTCTAGGGCTTAGCACAATGTCTGGTCCATAATAAATGGTTATTAACTGACTAACATCACTGTACAGGGGTATCCTTGCACAAAGAAAGAGGTAGGAGCCTTGGAGCTGAGGTGCATGACCTGGCATGATCAGGAGTTTGCCTTTATTGGATTTTTTTTTTTGTCAGTCTCAGAGTCATCTGACTCAAGTATTGGAAAATCCCCTGCTGGGTGGTCCTTAGTCTCCTATTTGCTTCCCTCCCTATTCCTCAGGAGCTATTTAATGAGATTTTTATTTTTCCCTCTTTATTTCAAAAATAAATAAAATCAGCCTAATGTACTGTTCTGTGCCTGCTTCTTTTAGGGTAATTCATTAAATGAGGGTGAATACGGGAACACATCAGTACAGTGTGTTCCAATGAGCTTCTAATAATCAGATGGTCACTTTCTTGGCATGTTTCAGCTTTTAGCAAAGGTATGCTAATTAAAAAGATTCAGCTAAATGGGCTTTGAGTTTCTCTGGAGATCCTTTATCCGGGTACTAACTCTATTAATAAAGTAAATATCAACATATAAAATCATTTCAAAAGTGGTTTAATAAACATTCCCCCCACACACAACATTTTGTTTAGTATAGACAGATAGATAAAGGTGCATTTATTAAGTACTTATTATGTATTGGGCTAGGAGGTTAGAACTCAGGATGCAGATAAAAGCAAGTATGATAGTCTCAGCCTTCAAAGAATTTAAATTCTTTCCCCCAAGTTTTTATTTTCCCCCACTTACATGTAAACACAACTTTTAAAACTCATTTTTAAAATTTTGAGTTACAAATTCTCTCCCTTCTTCTCTCCCCGCCCCACCCCCCATCACTGAGAAGGCAAGCAATTCAATATAGGTTATACCTGTATAGTCACGTAAAACATATCCATAATAGTCATGTGAAAGAAAACATAGACAAAAAAAGCTCAAGAAAAAAAAAGTATGCTTCCATCTCTATTCAGACACCATCAGTTCTTTCTCTGGGGATGGACAGCATTTTTCATCCTAAGTCCTTCAGAGTTGTTTTGGTTCATTGTACTGCTGAGAATAGCTAAGTCATTCACAGCTGATCAGCTTACACTATTGCTGTTACAAAGAAGTTAAATTCTAATGGAGGAAGATCAGATATAAAGGAAAGACATCCAGGGAGACTTAAGAATGACTGGAATCAAGCAATATAAGGCCAAAGTTGACATCTCAAAGCTTTGGGTTGCTCAAGGGGTGGAATCCAATTTTCTGCTGGGGAAGGATTGAATATAATGGTTTGAGAGGAGTCAAGTGGAGACAGCAATGGCAGATATATCTAGGAAGTTACCAATGACATTGTAACACCATCACTCTCACCCCTGATTCTTAACTTAAGATTCTGAAGTATGGAATTATCAATAAATAGATTTTAATACCAATGCAGAAGTTCAGAATGTTTATGTTCTAGGGTTCTTCTTTCTAATTCTCCATGTAATACTGATTATAAGCACTGAATAATGTAATAAGGACCTCAGAAATCCTAAAGTAGTTCTCATCCATCCATCCATCCATCCATCAATCCATCCATCCAATCATTCATGTACATCAGTCCATTCATCAGTGGAGATAGAGTGCATGATCAAACCCCATATATTTGCTGAGGTGGTTTCATATATATGGAGGACAATAGGAAGCTGCCTCTGGGAGACTCATGACGACTGGAGAATATGTTGACATTTTGTAATTGATTCTGGTTGGTCTACCATATGATTGGGAGCAGCCTCTTTTCTTTCTTTCTTTCTTTCTTTCTTTCTTTCTTTCTTTCTTTCTTTCCTTTCTTTCTTTCTTTCTTTCTTTCTTTCTTTCTTTCTTTCTTTCTCTCTCTCTCTCTCTCTTTCTTTCTTTCTTTCACCTTTTGGAAGGGATAAGGCAGGGCATTTGGGGTTAAGGGACTTGCCCAAGGTCACATGGCTAGTAAGTGTTAAGTATCTGAGGCAGGATTTGAAATCAGGTCCTCCTGACTCCAGGCCTGGCCCTCTGTCCACTGCATCATCTATCTGCCTTTTATGTTAATAGGGGAAGCACTAATTAGGGAAATAGGGATGCTAGAACTCTGTGATTATGGAATAAATATAATTTAACTGATCACAGTCAGATTTGATTACTAATCATAAGCTGACATAAGGTTTTTGTGGAGAGCATTTAGGGTCAGAAGCAGGAAAAATAAAAGAAGTGAGACCACAGATTTCAAAACTGCATTAAGGAAAGATTATAATACTGTATTCTTTCTGATTTTTGCTGAGAGAAACATGTTTAGCTGATCAGAGAAACATCTTGGGAGCAGAGAATCAGAGAATTCACCAAATGAATTGAATGTTTTTACTGAAATGTTATGCCTAGTGAGGGCTTGCTTAGTCAAGCACAGTATGAATCAACTCAGTTTAGCTGTGGAAACATCTGCTCAACACAAGCACTTTTATGAACAGTTCCTGTGACAGAAAGAGGAGACTGAAGCTTAGTGTTCCAGAGTTGTGTTGTGGGTTTTCCTTGCTCATACCAAGTTATATTTGCATTTTCTTTAAAATGTGAATATCTATTATGTGTGTGTATACAAACACATACACAAAGTAGTGAGGGCTCAGTTGAAACTAGATAACATTAAATTTGTAATGGACCCAGTTGGCAAATGTAGATGATTTTCTCCAAAAAACAGTTATATAAGTAGGAATGAAAAAGATAGAGTTTATCAAGGTATGGCTGGTCATAAGAAAAGGGGAAGGAATTTAAGAGCAGCAGACAGTTTATGGTTGAACTGGTCAAGACAAAGTAGTGATGTGAGGCCAAAGCAGAAGTAATAGATTATAAGAAGAGGGAATTGTAGAGGGCCTGGTGCTCACAGCCGAGATACTAAGAGCATACAGTAGGTCTTCTCTGCATTCATGGGCACTTGCTTCTGCAGATCTAAAGGTAAGAGGGGTGGCTTTGGGAGTCAAGGTCAACACCTTCTGTCAATGAAAGATGGTGACACCTTCCAACTTTCTTAATCATTGCCCGACTGGGTCTTGACCAAAGACGCAAAACCTATAGTTTGACTTTAAACTACTTTTCTAGCTTTTATTTCACACCCTTCCTTTTTATGTGCTATATATAAATGCCAGATTAGTTTCCTAATTTATCTCCATGCTTGGGAATGCATGCCCTCTTGGATTCTGTCACTTAATAAGCTTTATCAGAGATGTCAAACATATCATTTATGGGCCACATGCCCAAATGCAACAAAACTAGATTGAAATATGATTGAGAAATATTTAACAAAATTAATAAAAATACAATAAAATATAGACATTTAAAAACTGCCAATATGCAGACTGTGAGGATGTTTACATATGGATTAGCAGTCCCAGGTTCTACTTTATTTTGATGGCACTGTCCTATGTGAACTACTTCAGGATTCTCCCAACTGAAAATGATTTCTTCCCCTTCAAATTTTTATAGAATAACTTTGTCTGGATCTCTCCTTTGCCTATTACATTCTACCTTAAACCTTAATTCTTTTCATCATTATTCCTATTTGAACATAAATACCTTCAGGACAGGGTTTGTGCTTACTTAATAAATGTTTGTTTTGTGTTTTGTTGAATTAGTCCATTTGGATTAGAGTGATAGAAATTTTGTAGATCAATGAATGGTTTTTGCACCCTAGTGATGTTTGAAATTGAATGACAAAGCTATTAGAAAGTTTTTGTAGGTGTTAATTAGAAGACACAGGTAGGAAGATGAGTGTTAATAAAAATGGGAGCCATGGTGAGTAAATCATCATAAAAATAGTTTCCTTTTTCTCTTTAATTAAGGCAACTGGACAAATGCAGCTTCTACTGCTAACCTCACACTTGGCTTTCAGTATGACTCTGAAACATTGAAATATGAACAAGACAACTTGACCCAGTATGCAGCATAATTTTCAAATACTCAGATCTTTAAAAAAAACTGGCATGTCATTTTTTTTTTCCTTTTAAAAATAATTTCTCTTTTTTACAGTGAGAATTCAAGGGTATAGTGCAAATGTTATGAAATTATATAGTGAATTCTCACCTTTCCCCATTGCCTTGCAATGTCTAACCTTGCTCTTCATTTACACCATGACCTCCCATCCCTTGATTCCTCCCAGGCCATGACATCTACACTAGGTTCATTCTCTTCCCTAGTCTGATCCCTCGGTGGGCCAGGTCGACATCTTACTGTCTTCTTCTCTTGAGTCTCTGGCCCCGTTATGCTATCTCAAAACTTCCCTCGCTAAGCCCCGGTATTGGATCATCCCCACCATCTGCTGCTTTCATTCCTGCTTAGACACATGCTCCTGAACAAAGCTGGAGGAAAACCACAAAATGCTACTGATTGGGTCCACTAGAAATTTATGTTACATAACCTCAACCGAACACTCAGTGCTACTAGGAAATCCTTTGTCCTCCCTCGTGAATTCACTATCCCACTCAGAGTAGCTCTTCCAAACCTTTTCTTCTGTC
Source organism: Pseudocheirus occidentalis (assembly GCA_028646575.1). Classification (NCBI taxonomy): domain Eukaryota; kingdom Metazoa; phylum Chordata; class Mammalia; order Diprotodontia; family Pseudocheiridae; genus Pseudocheirus; species Pseudocheirus occidentalis. The sequence continues at coordinate 2,110 of JAQQSW010000498.1, read as the reverse complement.
TTTGAGTCTCCCGTGATTTCAGCTCCCTACCCTCTCAGCTGAAAAATTCACTTCATATTTTATTGAGAAAAACAAGGCCATTTGCTAAGAGATCCTCTTCTCGCCTTCTCATCTCTCATTACTCAGATACCTTCTGCCATGGTCTCCTCTTTCACCCCTTCTTAAATAATGAGGCAAGTCAAACCCCTTTACCTGCACAAGAGATTCTGTCTCCTACAGCAAATCACCTCCTCCATCATTCTAAGCTCTCTCACTTTATCTTTAGTCTCTTTATGTCTACTGGCTGCTTCTCAATCACCTACAAACACACCTATGTCTCCTCCATCCTCAAAAACCTTTATTTGATCCATCTATCTGTCAAACTCTGAAAATAAAAATGACTAATGAGTGATAGAGGTTATTACACCAATGGTCAGCTCTGAAAATACCAAAGAACTCTCAGAGGTTATACACTAACTGTGAACTCCAAAAAATGAAATAAAATCAAAACAAAACCAAAGAACTAACAATGGTTATTTTTAAAAATTTATTTATTTTTAGTTTTTAATATTCACTTCCATAAGATTTTGTGTTCCAAATTTTCTCCCCATCTTTCTCCTTCCCCCACCCCAAGATGGTATGTAATTTGATACAGACTTGACATATACATTCATATGGAACTTATTTTCACATTAGTCATGTTGTAAAGAAGAATTAGAATCAATGAGAGAAGCCATGAGAAAGAAGAAATAAACAAAAAATGGAAAAAAAGAGAAATAATATGCTTCAATCTGCATTCAGTTCTTTTTCTGGATGTGGACATTTTCCACTGTGAGTCCTTTGGAGTTGTCTTAGATCATTGCATTGCTAAGAAAAGATAAGTCTATCAAAGTTAGTCATCACACATTGTGACTGTAAGAGTGGTTATTTTTAAAAAGCATTCTTTTTTCTGTTGAAGGAGGGAGATTAGAAACATGTGCTGGAGTCTCCTCTGGGAAGAGACCCAAGGTTAAAAGCTAATAATCCTTTACACATATAGTTGTGACTAGACAAACTTAAAGAACCAGGCAGTGAGGTGTAGCCATAGCACTGACTGTCTAACAACAACAATGAGAGAAGTTTACCTGGTGGAAAAAGTCTATCCATAGCAGGGTTTCAGGACCAGAATGTGGTTCCTGCAGGTGCTTGCCCCAGCTCAGGGACCACCTGAGGCTGGTCTGAGCCAATTCTGTGATTTAGCTGTAGCAGAATTCATCCAGAGAGTGAGCACAAAGGATTGTTGTTATGCAAAGCTCAGGGTACAGCTTACTTGCTGGGCCTTAGCTCTGGAAAATAGCTACTAATAGTAAAAATAGAAGAATGAAAAAAGAGGAGTAGTCTTGGGTGTGGGGATCCTGATGGTTCCTTGCTACTGTCCCATCTCTTGCCTCTCTTTTAGGGCTAAACTTCTTGAGAAGACCTATACAGAAGGTCTCTCCTCTTCCATTCCTCTCACTCTCCTCATTCTCCAAAATCTGGGTTCTAACCTAATTATTCAACTGAAACTACTTTCTTTAGTGTTACTAATAATCTTTTCATTGTCAGATTCAGTGGCCTTTTCTTAGTCCTCATCCTTCATGATTTCTCTAAAGCCTTTGATTCTGTCACTTACCCTTTTCTAGAAACTCTCTAGGTTTTAATGATGCTGCTACCTCATGGTTCTCTTCTTACGCATCTGACTGCTCCTTCTCATAGTTCTTTGTTGGGTCTCCATCCAGGTCATGCCTGTTAACCATGGATGTCCCACAGAGTTCTGTCTTGAGACTTATTCCCTTCTCTCTATATACTATTTCATTTGGTGATCTTGTCGTTCACATTAGATTCAATTATTATCTCTATACTGATGATTCTAAAATCTATGTATCAAGCCTTACCCTTTCTACTGACCTCAACTCTCTTATCTCACACTGCCTATTGGGCATCTCAAACTGGATGTCCCATAGACATCTTTTTTTTTAAATTTTAATTTATTTTCTTGGTTACATCATTCATTTCCACAAGGTTTTGAGTTACAAATTTTCTCCCCTTTTTGCCCCTACCCCCCAGCCCAGAACATTGATCCCACTGTAATGCCCCTCCCACAATCTGTTCC
>JAQQSW010000497.1:0-39202 GCA_028646575.1 Pseudocheirus occidentalis | reverse complement strand
TTCAAAACTAAGATTAAAGGAGAAAGTAGCAAAGTTGGAAATGTCAAGTATAAAGAAAGGATCAGAGTTGTAATTAGAGATTCTGATACCCAGGGGAAATCCACTGAGTAGGGGACAAGTGACAGGGAAAGAAAACATGCAGAAAACAGTCTGACCTAGTCAAATACAGAAATGCCAACCAGCCTCTGGTGGGAGAGGAGAAAATGAAGTGGCAAAGGAGAAGGGTGGGGTGGGACCCTCATAATGAAAGGAAGGTGAGTCCGGGAGACAACAGACCTTGTAGCACTATGTGACTAGTGAAGGGTCAATCTGCAAGTGGGAGATTATAGGACAAAGGACCACTCTGGGAGAAAGTACAGTCCCCGGATTCTGGCCATCTGGGGCAAAGCCCCAGTCACTCATCACTAGTTATGGCTCTGAGAAGGTTAGTCAATGAGACTAGAGTTTGCCTCTTGGGGTAAAATTTATAATGTTAAACATAAGCTAACCATTCTAAGGGTGAGAAGAAGTAGCAGAAGGCCAGAAGAATGCCATTTGGTCAACCATTATCAGTGCAAAACATTTTGTCCTTTGGATATCTATCAGCTAGCATAGTGCCTTCACAGATAGTAGGTGTTTAATAAGAGCTGAAGTGAAGTCATTAAGTAAATTACTATCGTACCACCCCAACAGCTGACTCAGTGCCTAGAACTTAGTGAGATATTAATAAATGCTTATTGACTGACCAGTTGCTTATTCTGTACAATTTAAAACAGGGAGCTGCTATAAATATTTTAGGACATATGGGAAAGGGTGAGGGAAGGAGGAAAAAGGGGGAAAAAAGAAAGTTACATGATAACTTTAATATATTTTAAAGGAATAGCAAGTTGTACATCTCAGATTTGCAGTTTCATTTGAAATCATCTTTTTCTGTTCTGTTATGGAAATACTTGTTTTATTTCTTAAGTTCAGAATTAATTAAATAAATAAATAAGCAGTTTAAAGCAGTTCTAAATGTGAAGTCCGTGGACTAATTTCAGAGCCTCCATGCACTTGAATGGGAAAAAATTATAGCTTTATTTTCAATAATCTCTATTTGACATTTAGCATTTCCTTCAATTATTTAAAAACATTATTCTAAGGTGTCCATAAGCTTCATCAGACTACCCAAGGGGTCCATGATATTATATATAAAAAAAAGTTAAGAACCCTTTGTTTAAAGGCTATTGGGCAGTTTTGCTTTTAGGAAGGAGGGAGGGAGGGATGGAAGGAGGGAGGGAGGGATGGAAGGAGGGAGGGAGAAAGGAAGGAAGGAAGGAAGGAAGGAAGGAAGGAAGGAAGGAAGAAAAGAAGGGGAAAAGGGAAAGAAAGTGTTATTATTATCCCCATTTTATGGTTAAGGAAACCAAGGCAAAGGGAGGTTAAGTGACATGTCCAAAGGCAAACAGCTAGAAAGTATCTGAGGCTGGTTTTGAACCTAGGTCTTTCTGTCTCCTGACGTCTAAGACTTTGTGCTTCAGTGCTCTGTGCACTGAATGACCTAGAGATCTCTAAGCTGCCTGATTTTGGAGATGAAAATCAAGTAACTCAGATAATTTTAAAAAACACAAAACCCAACCTCACCTGTGAGCATTACTGCATTATCAGACATCACCTCAGAGAGCATCTTTCCAACAGCGTTTTCAGAAAGTGGCTAAAATCATTTTCCAACACTAGTTTAAGATCCTGCTTCCTAGGTATAGAGCATACATACTGCCACCTAGTGATTAAAATAAATGTCTCTCTCCTTTCATCCTTTCTTTACATCCAAAGGACTTTTCAATTATCAAACCCCTCCCTCTTTTTTTAATAAAAGTTTCCACTGAAAAATGTGAACTTCTATTCTGCAATGACCCTAAATGGCACCACCCAGGTCTCCAGTCCATAATTGCCATAAATTAGATTGGGGAAACCCTTATTTTTATACTCCTAGATTAATCTTAGTACTTGAAAGGGATGCCTCCTTCAAATCAACCTTGTCTTTCTATATTAAAAATGGTTTCCTCCTTTATCTGTCAAGCACTAAAAATATCCCATAAAATAGATACAAAATAAGATATAAGGACAAATTTCATTCTACATATGCAAATAAAATGAGGAATTGAGTCTATTCTCCAAATAACTTACACCAAAGAACATTCATTCCACTATTACCTGGCAATTTGGATGGGAGAGGGGGAGGATTGGGATTTTTAACTTTACTACTTACTTTTGTGTATATTCATTCATGGCTGGAATGTACTCCCTCACCACCCTTCTGAATTACAGGATTCTCTCTCTTTCTGGATAGATTCTGCATTGTCTAGAACAGAGGTAGCTAGGCAGGAACACAGAGCTCTGGGCCTGAAGTCTGGAAGACAAGTTCAAATCTGACTTCAGATATTTACTAGCTATGTGACCCTGGGCAAGTCACTTAACCCTATTTGCCTCAGTTTCCTCAACCATAAAATGATAATAAAGACTATCTGCCTCACATGGGTATTATGAAGATCAAAGATAACATATATATATATAATATGTTTTTCCCTTCCTTTACCCATCTCCCCTTCTTAAAAACACAGCTCAGGGACCATCTTCTGCATTAAGAAGATACCCCCTAACTTCTAGTCCTTCTCAGAATACCTTGTTTTAACTCTTTTGAATATTTTTGCATTTATTCCTTTTGTATTTATGCCTTATCTCTTTCATACATAGTTGATGTCACCCTCATTAGGACATAAACTCCTTGAAAAGGAGGGAGGTGGTAGGGATTGTTTCATTCTTTGTACTTGTACCCCCAACCCTCAGCACACTGTCCTGCTCATGGAAGGTTCCTAGCTTACTGATTATCTGGTGCAATAATCCCATGACTTTTCTGAGGCAGTTAGACTGCTGCATGTAGAGCCACAAAGATCTCAGTTCAAAACCTGCCTCCAAAATTTCCTAGTTATCTGTCTCTGGATAAGATTCCTGCCCTCCTTGCACCTGTTTTCTTTTCTGAAAAAAATGAGAGAACCAGACTTGGTGTCTTCAAAATTCCCTTACCCTTCTAAATCTATGAGCTTAAGATAGTATGGGGGTACCAGCTAGCAGGCTCCTTTTTAGCTTATAAAAAGATAGCAACTCAGATAAATTTAGTCTCCTTAATATGTATGAAGATCCAATAGACATAGGAAGAAAAGATCTTGTGTAGAGAGAAACTCCATCAAGATATCTATAAATCTCCAAATTCAGTTGGCAAGTAATAGACTAAATTGGTTAATTTTGTTGATAATAAAGAATTTTCCAACCCAACTAACAGAATTAAGTTCTTCAAGAATTTTTTTTGCAAAAATAAGAGTATTGTTAGAGATTCCAGTCAATATTCTAACAGCTCTATGAACTCAGGGCAGGTGTTCCTTCCATCAACACAGCTCATAATACACCAATGTCTTTTTACCCCATGCCTGCAAGAAATCAGTTGATCCATCAAATATGCCAAAGGGCTTCTTTCTTTTAGGTCTGACATATCCCAGGTACTAGTGCACCCCCAATCAGCATGCTGTGATCCTATGCTTTCTTTGCACAGGGTCATTCGGTTTTGGGTGGGTCTGCCTACCTCTAAAGTCTCTTGCTGCTCAAATTCATTTCTGATTCACAAAAGTGCTTTTCCTAAATCTCAGGTCCATCCCTACTCAATAAACTCCACAGACTCCCTATTGGCTCCAGCAGCAAATACCTTTAAAGTGCTGTTTGGCATTCCAATTCCTTCACAACCTAACCCCCTCCTACCTTTCCAGTCTTCGCGCACCTGCCCTCACATACTTATGGGATACATAAAATACTCTTACACATACTCTTCAATCCAGCAACACTGGCCCCTTGGATGTTCCATAAACAAGTCGTTCCATGTCTCACCTCTGGAATTCTCTCTGTGACTGTCCCCCAGGCCTGACACACTGTCCTTCCTCCACTCCAACTACTGACCTCTCTGACGTCCCTTAAGTTCCAACTAAAATTCCACCTGCTACAAGAAACCACCTCCAACCCTTCTTCATTCCAATCATTTCCTTCTTTTAACTATTTCCTATTTTCTCCCCCATTAAATTGTAAGCTTTTTGAGGGCAGGAACCGTCTTTTGCCTCTTTTTTAATCCCCAGCACTTAGCAGAGTGCCTGACACATAGTAGGTACTTAAGGAATGCTTATCAAATGAATGAATGATCAAGTCTTCCTTTCTCCCCCAGGATGAAGATGTAGCGGCCACTCTTGGAAAAATCCACTACTGGTCAGTTCAGAAGCTTAACCCACTCCCTTTCCCACCTGGGGCCCATCGTTAGGCAACCTAAGTTCCCCCAGTCCAAAAGACTGGCCACATTGTGCCAGATGCCTGTTCAGCTTTAGCCCTACTGCATCTCAAAACTGATGAGCTCAGGAGTACCACCAGTCTCAGCTTTCCCAATAGCTAGGATTACAAAAGAATACCACATTTGACTTGCCCTTTGCTTTCTCCATATAATCATCCCACCTCCTTTTCTTTTTCCTTGACAATATGCATTACACCATTACTTGTATTTGGGTTTATCACTGCTACCTACTTGCACCGATCAAACATCTCTTCATTCACTTTGGGTCACCTATAACATTGATATTTTTTGGAAACCAAAAATTTGTTCTTGTGTTCTAAGACTAATACCCACAGAACATTAATTCAATTCTTTATTAAGATTCTACATAGTGTTTTGGAGGAGGAATGCAGATACTATAATAAGTGACTAGAATGGGGAAGGATTAGGAAAAAGTTTTTTTTTAAAAAAAGGCATTTTCTTATATAGGATTTTTAACTGGGGTCCAGAAAGCACTGGAAAATTTCTCCAATATATTCTGGTCCACTCTCTCCTACCTTGTCAATTCTGGGTACCATTCACTGTCATTTGAAGTGCCTCTCCCCAATATATGAACTGATGATATTTTGGTGGACTAGTCATCCAGATGCAAGGAATTGTCTAAGACAATAGGCATTTTTCATCCATTGAGTTTTTCTTCTGTTACTCTGGTCTCCTTTGAGTAATCATGGATCTCCATGACGAGGCCCTGTAATGTTCTGGGACTTGATCCAATCAACACAATGTTATCCAACATTGGGAACACCTGGAGGACCTCGACATCCAGACTTAATGCCTCTTTCATTTAGATTCCGCCCAACACATCTTCCAAGGCAGTAGAGAATGACACCTGTGGCAAGCACACACCTCCTTGTTTTATGTCCCATTTAATATCCGAGAGTCGTTGAACAGTTACTGCTATGGTTCCATTTTTCAAAGAATCTGGTGCTGTCTTAACATTTGCATGTGAGACTTGTTCAAGGAAAGCCTTTAAGCTTGTATTTAGCTCTATTGAGTCAAATGTCTGTTTATAGTCAGCAACAAACACAGTGGGATGCTATTCTCTGCACCTTTAAGTCAACTGTGTGAGGAGAAAGATCGGCTATAGAAAATTGTTTACAGGGGCCTCCTGTGTATACTCCCTTCTCATATTTCATCATGGATACCCTTTGAGCCATTTCATAAAGACCTTATAAAGATAAGGATATAGGTAACTCTGAAGGAAAGATAATAGATCTTTCACAGAAAAAAACAAGACTTTTAACATTCATATATCAAATAATGCAAAAGAACCCATAACTAATAATAATAACTAACATTTACATAGAACTCTAAGGTTTGCAAATTGTTTCACAAATCTTATCTCATTCAATCCTCACAACAATACTTAAAATTTGATGCTATTTTTATCATCATCCCCATTTTAGAGATAAGGAAACAAAGGAAAATAGAAAATAAGTGACTTGCCCAAAATGTCTGAAGACAGATTTGGACTCAGGCTTTCTTAATTCCAGGTCAAGCATCATATCCACTGTGTCACTCAACTGCATGAGAACTAATCTCAAGTCCTGCCTATTTGCTACATGTTCTAAGCAAAATTGGATTAGCTGTTCTTGAGCAATTATCTTTTCTTAGATTTAATCATTCACAATAAATTGTTAAGTCTTTAATTGCCAAATACCAAATCAAGTTTGCATACCACCCTCTGTTAAGAAATCTTTCCCAGTCCTCCTTAATCTTAGTATCCTCTCTGATATTTTCTCCAATGTGTCCTGGATAGATCATTTGTACACAGTAGTACAGTAAGTAGTACACACAAAGCATGCTTTCTCCTCCATTAAAATGCAAACACCTAGATAGCATAGACAGGTTGTTTGGGGTTTTTCCTTCCTTTGTAGCCCTGGCACTTAGTGCTGATCCCAACCATAGAAGGTGCTATTACTTGATTCATTGACATGTCTCCCATCAAAATAACCATATTTGAGAAGATAAACACTAAAAGCAGCCCGAAAGACAAATGTGGCGATTCAAAATCCTTCATTCACTCAGCTTTTTGCTCAACATGGGCTCATATTTCATTAAATACCACCAATGTGCAAAGCAATATAATAGGAAGGTACCAAGAGAATGAAAAGACATAGTGGTACTTGCCAGTCCAATGGTGCTTAAAGTCCAGTGGAACAGATGGTACACAAATGTTATACAAAAACTCATCATTATAAAAACCAAATAAGATCAAACACAAATTTAATAGGACCATGGCACTATAATGGTCCATCCAAAACCTCTGCAAATTTAAATGACCCTGTCACTGAACAGTTAATGTCAACAGTGACCTATTCTTGAAATTCCCATCTCATGTCATTGTAATTCATATCAAGGATTACCTTTGGCTCACACTTTCCCTTTTCATCTGTCTTGTTCAGTTATTTCTTCTAAGCTTCATAGTCACGATTCTAGCAACTGAAATTCAATGATCAGCTTTGCTCAGTGTTTCAAAAACTTCTTTAGATTAGACACCTTAGATCTCAGGCCTTTCTTGCACTTTTCCAGATTCCTTTGTACTGATACATGCTAATAAACAATAATGATGATAATAAATTTACCAGATTCCCTTATGTTGATCAATTCTACTTAATAATAATAAACATCGCCATCATCATTATAATAATGTCATATAAATGGAGCTTAAAAGTTTACAAAACCCTTTTGGTTCACTACTATTCCAACCATTCCTATTATTTCTCTACTTCCCTAATTATAAGCCAGATTAACTTTTTACTTTCTATTCATCATTTCCCTTTACTAAAACTATTTGGAATGGTCTCCAAATGAGCCTCCTGATTTCTTGTCTCTCCTCTTTACCAATATTCTCTGCTGCCATTGCTGCCAAAGTAATATATGGTCATGTCATTCCCTTGATCAAAAATGTCCAGAGACATTTACCAGGTAAAGTTAAAATTCCTCAACCGGGCTTTCAAGACCATTCACTTTATGGTTCCAATCAGTTTTTAGAGTCTTATCTTATACTAATTCTATTCCCACAGAACTGGACTGCTCATGGTTTCATGAATATGCCTCACTCTTTCCTACCCCCTGTGTCTTTGTTGTGCCTAAAATGTTCTCTCCCCATTTACAATCTCTATTTGTTGAAATTAAAGACCCACCTCAAAACCACTTTTTCCACTGTCTTCCTTGATATCCTCTGCCAGAAATTATATTTGCCTCCTTGGAACTTTCAGCATTTCATCTGTATTTCTCATGAATGTATCATTTTATGTTTTGTATTATAGTTGTATATCTGTCTTTTGTGAGCCAAATGGGGTCATGAAGAGTCAGACATGCCTGAAATGACTGAAATCTGTCTTTCCTTCTAAACTGTCAGCCGTTCAAAGGTAAGCGCCACTGTATCAAATTCATTCTTGTTTCTTTCTCAATGCATTTTGCATTGCAAAATCACCAATAGAAGTTAGGGATGAATAATAGAAGAAACAGGGTACAGGGCCTGCAAAGTATAGATTCAACACCTGCCGGGAAAGTGTCTGCGTTCTCTTCTTGTCCTTTCTCTTTCATTCATGCTTTTCATTCATACATTCAGGTTAGACTGAAATCCAGAACTGAACAAAATATGTGAAAATTGCTTTAATTACAGAACACAGTGAGAGGAGGTGGATAGGGAATAGGAAGGGAGGGCAGAGTTAATAACTCAAAACCCTTCTCTGAACCATCATACTAGGAATGGGGGCAGTTGTACCGCTCACCATCAGAGGACTCTGAGGCGTAGGTCAGGTGTTTGCAGTCATCAGAAAGCTATTCTCCCTAGATGCTGGCACCTCGAGGTGGGAGTGGGGGTAAGGGGGATAACAAAAGCCTTGTTCATACTGTATTTGTTACAGTCCTTCATAGAGAAGAATCTACATTCTCCAGCAAAATGTAAGCTCATTGAGGACAGGCATTGTTTTATTTTTATCTCTGCATGCCCAGCATGTATACCCAGCTATGGTACATAGTAAATGCTTAATAATGGCATTAACAAATGTACACTGATCAATTAATTGATTATAGGTGTGGGGGAGGTATTGAACATCAACTAAATCCAGGTCTGTCTCTTGTCTCCAGTAGTGATCTTTATCTATTATTTCAAAGGATCCTTGGTCAGGGAAAATTTCTTTCTGATTCTAAAGTTTAGTAGTTTATAACCTGAAACATGATCTCATGACCTAACGCGTAAAGCTCTTAAGTCAGTTGCTTCACTATATAAATGTTATTGGTTATAAAATTCTTCTGATGTTATTTTAAATTCAGACACTATAACTGACTTGATGACCACCTCTGGCAATAAATTTCACAGACTGAATAAATGCAATACTCAGAACCATTTCCGTCTACTCTATTACTTCTAAATTTTCTAGGGGGGTTGGAGAGCAGCAGGCAGGCTGGAATGGAAGAAAGACGCTGGGAAGCCCATCTCTTTGCTACTTAAAAGATAGTACATATTAGATTCCTTTTGAACCAAAAACAGGAAAAATTTGGCTGAATGCTTGTCAGTGACAATGTAATTGACAAATAAAGGACTCCACATAGAAGCATTGCTCTCCTTTGTGCCCTTCGTAATTGGAAGAGCACTCTCCTAGAGGGAAGACTGCCGGATCCTGTTGTTTGATAATTACTTCCTCTTCAAAGGTTCATAATATCATAAAGCAACTTCTTCTAGCACCCATTTTTAGCATGCCAGATAACTGAGATTGGAAAACATCACAAGGCTTAGTGTGTAAGAAATCATTTTTTAAAATTAATCTATTTTGAAATTGATTCCAGTTGAAATCCACACCAGATAGATATCTTGGAAGTGAATGGAAATGGAACAAGCTGAAAGTTAATGTTTTAAACTCCCATAGAGAAAAAAAAATTAATGGCTAAGACAAAACTCTGTCTAAAGAATTTATGAAAAAAGAAAAAACTCATTCAAATAGAGTTAATTTCTTTTTTAGGTTTTGTCACAGATTTTGAGCGTTTCTTGATTTGGTGTCTCAAGCATGAGTTATATGGCTTATGCACATTTCTGTACTTTTTAATAGAAACAGAGAAAAAAAGGTACAGGCTGTTCTGTGCTTAGGTACATTGGAGAAAGTTTGGAATTTTTTTAATTTGAAAAAATTAAAAATTCTCAAAAAGTTTTGGGTATTTCCACATCTATTCAAGAAAAATTAAATGAAGAGGGGATGATACTATAATTTCTTACAATTCCCAATGAAGAAACTCAGTCTACCAATGTCAATCTGCACCTGCTCTGCCACTTAGAATAGAAAGAAAGCAAATATTTATTAAATACCATCTATGTGTCAAACACCATACTAGATCCTTTACGAATATTGTCTTATTTTATTTTCACAACCTGGGAAGTAGGTAAATTATTATCCTCAATTTACAGTTGAGAAAACTGAGACAGACAGAGGTTACGTGATTCTCCCAGGGTCTCCCAGTAAGTGTCTGAGGCTGGATTTGAATTCAGCTCTTCCTCCTCACTCCAGACTCATCCCTCTATCCACAGCAACACCTGAACTTAGAAGGTTGCCAAGGACAATGAGAATGTAAGTGTCGTGACCAGCATCATATAACCATTATGTTCCTGAGGCCTGACTTTAACTTAGATCTTTCTGACTGTGGGGGCAAATTTCTATACCAGTCACCGTGACCAGTGAAATCACAGGTCTGTTTTGCTTTGTTTTGTTTTTTAATCTACTGATGAATATGGCCTAAGATTTACATATTGACTGTCTAAATTAACACTCTCCAGACTCTTTTGATCATGTACCCCATTAGTAAAAACAAAAAATAAGTATGTACCACTGATATGTATGTCCACTTGTTTATAAATTATATCCATGTACTTCTGTAGTAATAATGATATATTGGGTGGCTAGATGGCACAGTGAATAGAACACTGGCCCTGGAGTCAGGAGGACTCAGACATTAACACTTACTAGCCATGCGACCTTGGGCAAGTCACAACCCCAACTGCCCCTACAAAAAGTAATAAAGGTATACTTTGAGCAAATTACACAAAAAATTAGAAGTTTATAAAGAAGGAAATAAAGGTAATATTGGGTACCTAGAGGTAGCTGGTAGTGCAGAGTGAACAGAATGCTGGGCCTGGAATTAGAAAGACCTGAGTTCAAATCCAGCTTTACACACTTACTATATGACCCTAAGCAAATCATTTAATCTCAATTTGCCTTGGGTTCCTCAACTATAAAATGAATATAATAAAAACACTCACTTCACAGGGCTGTTGTGAAGTGTGTTTTGTAAAAATGTGCCTGGCACGTAAGTAGGCGTTGCATAAATGCCTTCCTCGAGTCAGAGAAATTATAAAGCTATGCCTTAAGAAAATCACTTTGGTAGCTGTGTGGAAGGTGGATTGAAGTGAGGAGAAACCTGCGGCAGGGAGATGAAGGTGAAGTCTGTGAAGGTGCTGGGGGCCGGAGACTGGCTGTGGGAATGAAGAGAAAGAGACAGACGTGAGACCCAACATGATTGTGCAACCAGATGGATATGTGAATGCGGGGTGAGGGAAAGCAATGGATCAAAGATGGCACCAAGCTTGTGGAAAACTGGATGGCTAGAAGGATGGTGTCTTTCAACTGTAATAGGGAAATCTGGAAGATGTTTGAGTTGGGGAGAAAATAATATAATGATATCTTTCCCACTCAGAACCAAAGAAAGGAGTTAGGGTCATCAGCTTAAAGCAAAGAAGCCCCCTTTGAGAGGCGATTGTAGCAGCTTTAAGGTGATCAAGGGTCCATGGCAGAGGATAAAATTTTCCTACTGGTACCTGAATAGCTACTGTGAATGTTGAATAGTTTAGGTCACAAATTCTTAATCTGGAGTTCATTAACTTTTTTTTAAGTGTATTTCAATATAATTTGTTTGCTTGTATTCCCAAGTATTTTGTTTTATGCATTGGAAATCACTCTGAAAAAAACTCCATGGGTTTTGACAGGCTGGCCAAGGGGTCATAATGGTTAAGAACCCCTGGTTTAGGTTTTAACTGCTCTGAGGGGTTTTCACGTTCCTCAGAAAGGCAGACAGCATGTATGCACTGCAGGAGATGGTGAAGTGGTGAGGGGATGAAAGTGAATGAAGTTTCATAGGAGATAAGAGCCATAATTGACTATCAATTGATCACACATCCCCTTGGAGTCAGGTAAGACACCCTAGCCTCTTCTTTGGATGCTACTGTAGTAATGATATACTGGGTGGCTAGATGGGACAGTGAATAGAACACTGAGATATTGAGATAACTCCTCAATATTTTGGATTCTCTGCTCTCTTCAACCAATTTCCACATAGTCAGATGCATTTTTAGGGTAACCTGACTGTGAAAAATTCCAGTGTGGAGGTAGTAGAAGAAGGAATAATAAGGGTTCCTATTTCTTTGCTTCCTTAGAACTCACAACATTTTACAGGTATTACCACGGTAATTTTCACTATATCCCTTGAGGTAAGTAGAAAGAAAATATCACTTTATCCACTTTACTGGTGAAGCAGGTAAAATACAGAAAACGTAATTAACTTGCCTGAATTCTCCTACCCAGTCAGCCTGAAACAAAGTGTGCCTCCTGTTTCCAGACTTTGTCCCCAAAGCTCACTCTGCTTGACCTCACTGACCCAGTCTCCGCTGAGAGAATCTTGCCTTTTTATGCACTGTTGAAATCTAAATCATTTTATGGCTCAACCTAATTTTTTTTATTTGATAATTGTGTTCCCTCTTTTTTATAGTCTATAATTCTAGGTGAGAAGGCATTTAACTTTCAAATATAGATAGATAGATAGATAGATAGATAGATAGATAGATGAGAGATAGAGAGGGAGAGAGAGAGAGAGAGAGAGATGCATGGATAGATTTTCCTAAACTTTTGAAAAGAAATTTATCAAAACAATTTCTCAGTCAGGTTTTGATTTTCCACCAGGTACAAAACTGTCCAGGCAAGTCAACAAGCATCATCAAGTCCCTAGCACTGTGTTAAGTGCAGGGGGTACAAATAAAAGCAAAAATATTAGTCCCTACCCTGAAAAAATAGCTTTTATTATTCATTGTTTTGAAAGTTGACTTTCTGGGAATCTAGGGCGAAGTCAAGATGGCAGCATAGAAGCAGGAGAACTCCTCGAGCTCCCCCCATAACTACCTCAAATACCTATAAAATATGACTCTAAACAAATTTTAAAGCCCCAGAACTGATAAAATGACAGAGAAACAAAGCTCCTGCTGAAGGCAGCCCAGCAGGCAGGCAGGAAGGGCTCATTGCAGCATGCTGGGAGCCGAGCCCAGCCTGGCCTGAAACCAAGGAGTTAGCCCGAGGGTGGCCAGGACAAAGCACGGCTGGAGTGCTCAGGAGAGTGGCTCACCAGCAGCTGTGGCAGTTTCCAGAATTATCAACTCATAAGAGCCTAGGAAAAAGTGAAAAGTCATTGGAACACAGCCAAATCTGGGGGAAAGAAGTGGTTCCAGCTGTCTGCCCCCCAGGCAAGAAAGCAGCGGAAGCAGCAGCCCTGCAGCCACTTTCACATGGCTGTTTCAGAGCTCCCAGCTTACAGATTGCAGGGGGACCAAACAATCATTCAGAGGCTAAGTATTCTTGCCTTAACCTGCCTGGATCTAGATTGTGGTCTTGGGTGCTGGTCCTGAGGTATGTGACCAGTGAGCCAAAGCTGGAGGGGGCCACAGAGATGGTGGCCTCCCAATAGCTCCGGCAACTGCAAAAACCCCAGTGATTTACAACAAAGCCCTCCCCTCTGAAAGCAGAGTTCTACGGAGCCCAAAAGTCAAGTAATTGACTGGCAACATGAGCAGGCAACAGAAGCAAAGCAAGAACAGCAATCCAACTTTAGATTCCTTTTTTGGGGACAAAAAGGATCAAAGCATGGAACAGAAAGAAGACAACACAGTCAGAACTCCTGTACCAAAATCTTCCCCAAAAAAACATAAACTGATTACAGGCCATAGAGGATCTTAAGAAGGATTTTGAAAACCAAATAAGAGAAGTGGAGGAAAAATTGGGAAGAGAAATGAGAATGATGCAAGAAAATCATGAAAAGAGAGTCAACTGAAGAAAATAACACCTTAAAAAATAGATTACCTCAAAGGGCAAAAGAGGCTCAAAAAGTCAATGAGGAGGAGAATGCCTTAAAAAGCCAAATTTGCCATATGAAAAAAGAATCTCAAAAGCTCGCCAAAGAAAATAATTCCTTCAGAATTAGGGGAAAGCAAATGGAAGCAAATGACTTTATGAGAAATCAAGATACTATTAAGCAGATCCAAACTGTTTAATGTAAAAAATAGAAGGCAATGTGAAATATCTCATTGAAAAAAAACACTGACCTCGGAAATAGATGCAGGAGAGACAATTTTAAAATTATTAGACTACCTGAAAGCCATGATCAAAAAAAAAGAACCTAGAAATCATCCTTCAAGAAATTCTCAAGGAAAACTCCCATGATATTTTTAGAACCAGAGGGCAGAATAAAACTTGAAAGAATTCACCAATCACCTCTTGAAAAAGATCCCAAAAAGAAAACTCCTAGGAATCTTATAGCCAGGATCCAGAGCTCCCAGATCAAGGAGAAAATATTATAAGCTGCCAAGAAGAAACAATTTGAATACTGTGGAAACACAATCAGGATAAGCCAGGATCTGGCAGCTTCTACATTGAGGGATGGAAGGGCCTAGAATATGATATTCTGGAGATCAAGGGAGCTAGGATTAAAACCAAGAATCACCTACCCAGTAAACTTGAGTATAATGTTCCAGGGTAAAATATGGTCATTCAATGAGGTGGAGGACTTTCAAGCATTCTTGAGGCTTGGGATAACTCTTACAATGGAGGGGCAGAACAGGAAGGCAAAAGGGAATGGGGTCAACCTTACTCTCATTGAATTTGGTTTAGGGAAGGAATGACATACACTCTAAAGTGGGTATCTTGCCCTACAGAAGAGTAGGGGGAAAGGGATGATAGTGGGGATAATAGAGGGGAGGGCAGGTTGGGGGAGGGTTGTTAGAAGCACACACTTCTGTCAAGGGACAGGGACAAAGTAGAGAACAGAACAAGTTGGAGGAAGGATAGGAAGGAGGGAAATATAGTCAGTCAGTCAATCTTTTATAGTATGTGCATTGTGAAGATGTTCTGTGTAACTACACGTGTACAGCCTGTATTGAATTGCTTGTCTTTCCAGTGGGGGTGGGTGATAAGAGTGGAAGGAAAAGAATCTAGAATTTAAAATTCCAAAATCAAATGTTAAAATATATATGTAGTAGTAGTAGTAGTAGTAGTAGTAGTAGTAGTAGTAGTAATATTTACATGCAACTTGGTAATAAGATATACAGTCACTGGGGTAGGGAGATCCATCTTTCCAGATCTGAACCCCCCAGAAAGTCAGAGGGGTCATGGGAGAGGATATAGGAGCAAGCAGATTGGGGGAGGGAATATACAGTGGGATCACTGTTTTGGGGTGGTGGGTAGGAGAAAGACAGGGAGAAAATTTGTAACTCAAAACCTTGTGGAAATGAATGATGTAAACTAAAAATAAACAAAAGTTAATAAAGAAATTTTAAAAAAATAAAGCTGACTTTCTGCATGAGGTGGGGGCAGGTTGGCATATTGGAAAATGAAGCTAAATATGTCATTATTTTAGATGTGCAAAGCAAATGAAGTTCATCAGTCAATTTGACAAAGATGGAACAGTCAGAGAAGTGAGGAGAACCTTAGCATCCATTATCCATTAGAAATTAAAGGAGAAAAAATCCTCCAAGAAGTAGCAGGTAACCAACAGTATTCACAAGATCAAGAAAAATCAGAACTAAAATATGATTAAATGGGTAAATTTCATGTATATGTATACACACATTCACATTTATAGAGCATTATAAAACTTTCAAAAGATTATTTATAGGGGTTCTGAGCCAAGACGGCAGAGTTAAGGCCAGCAACCCAGCTAAACTCTCCCAATACTCCCTACCAAACAACTTGAAAATAATGCCTTAAATCAAATATTGGAGAAGCATAGCCAGCAAAAGGTCAAAGGGAGACATTTTCCTAGCCTAAGACAGGAGGTTGGCAGGAGTGGTTTATGACGTCAGGATGGGAGCTGACACAAAAACCATGTGGTGGTAACAACAGCAGTGATGGGCCTTGGAGACAGCTGTGGCAGCAGTGGCAGTTGTGGCAGCAGCTTCAGGAGCTCTCAACCCAGAGGAGGTAAAAAGAGGTCAGAAAACTTGTTAGCAAGAAATTATAGGCATCTCTTTGCTGGCACTGAGTACAGCTGGTGCTGATTGACAACTCTATTGTCCATACACACATCTGGGTCACAGTTCCAAGACCAACAGAAGCATTAGTGCTTGTGGCTGCAGAAGAGCAAGAGACTTTGGCACTTACAGCTGCAGGAGATCAGGGACCCTTCCTAGGTAAAGACTAGAGTTCAGACCAGAAGTCCAATGATCACACCTCTTCACAGATCACACCACCTTGTAAACACCAAAAACTTGTAGACCCTCAGAAGTAAATTTGAAAACAACAACACACAAAAAGCTGGAAACTTGGGACAGTGCATCCCTATCCCAATTTGAGTAGAGCTATAACATAATGTTCAAAGTCAAGTAATAAGCTAGAAAAATGAGCAAACAACAACAACAAAAAGAACTTGACCATAAAAAGCCACTATACTGTGACAGGGAAGACCAAGACACAAACTTAGAAGAAGATAACAACATGAAAACAACTACAAGCAAAGCCTCAAAGAAAAATGAAAATTGGACACAAGCCCAATAAGAATTCTTGGAAGAGTTAGAGGAAAAGATAAAAGTGGTAAAGGAAAAATTGGGGAAAGAAATGAGAGTGATATGAAAAAAATTATAAAAAGAGAATTAACACCTTGATAAAAGGGGGGCTTAAAAATTACTGAAGAATATAACATCTTAAAAATAGAATTAGCCTAATGGTGAAAGAGGCACAAAAATTCACTGGAGAAAAGAACTCTTTAAAAAGCAGAATTGGTCAAATGGAAAAAAGTCACAGAAGTTGACTAAAGAACACCTCATACCTATCAGAAATGACAAATGCTGAAGGGTTTGAGGGAAAATGGGTATTCTAATAAAGTGTTGGGGAATTGTGAATTAGTCCAATCATTCTGGAGAACAATTTGGAATGATACCTAAAGGGCTTGTAAAACTGTGCATATGCCTTGATCCAGCAATTCCACTGCTAGGTCTGCATCCCAAAGAGATCAAAGAAAAGGAAAATGACCTATATGTACAAAAATATAGCATCTCTTTTTGTGGTGGTTAAAGAATTGGAAATCGAGAGGATGCTCATCTATTGATGAAAGGCCAAATAAGTCACAGCATGTGATTGTGATAGAGTACTACTGTATTTAAGAAATGATGAGAGGAGCAATTTCAGAAAAAATATGGAAAGACCCATATGAATTGATGCAAAATGAAGTGGAAAAAAGCCAAAGATCATTATGCACAGCCACAGCAAGGTTGTAATGATGATCAACTGTGAGAGATTTAACTACTCTGATCAATACAATGATCCATGACAATTCCAAAGAATTCATAATTTAAAACATGCTGTCTACCACCAGAGAGAGAACTAACGAACTCTGAGTACAAATTAAAGTATAACTTTCTTGATTTCTTTCTTTATTTTGCTTTTTTTGCAATATGGCT
Organism: Pseudocheirus occidentalis; assembly: GCA_028646575.1. Classification (NCBI taxonomy): domain Eukaryota; kingdom Metazoa; phylum Chordata; class Mammalia; order Diprotodontia; family Pseudocheiridae; genus Pseudocheirus; species Pseudocheirus occidentalis. Next base: position 22,112 of record JAQQSW010000497.1, on the reverse strand, counting down.
AATATGGAAATATGTTTTGTGTGATTTCACACATATAATTAACATCATTTTGCTTGTCTTCTTAGTGGGTGGGGGAGAGGTAAGAGGGCAGGAGAGAATTTAAACTCAAAATTTTAAAAAAGTTTAAAACAAATAAATAATAAATTTATTTTAGTAAAAGGTTTATTAATAATCTTCAAGAGGGTAGTTCAGATAACCTAGTGTGCCAAGGGCTAAGCCTAAGCCATAGGAAGAGAGAAAGTGGATGCTGCTAGTGAAGGTTGCACGTTCCAGGTATTCAGTTAAAGGAAAGAAAAACATGAGCTGACAGCTTCCACAAGCAAGTGAGGACTGGATAAATGAGACTTCTAGGTCTGAAAGTAGGGGTGAAAGGAGCTCCTCTCTATGCAGAGGTTAAAGATATTAAAGGAGAATGGGGGGAGTGGGGAGGGAATAGTTGTGAGAGCAACTTCTTCAAGAGACAGGGAGAAGAAACAGAGTCCACAATACAGGTGGAGGAAGAGGAAGGATCTGGGAGGACAGATAACCTTTCATGTGAACATAGGGGGAAGGTAGAGAGAATAGATGCAGGAGCAGTAAAATATTGAGGTGAAGATGACTGTGATTGAGAAAGTTTGTGCCTTGTGGCATAAATCTTCCCTCCAAAATGGGAGGCAAAGTCATTTGAATGAGGGATTGGGAGCTTAAGGAGATAAAAGGTCTGGTATAACATCTGTGAGGACTGAACCAGGGAGTCAATGAGCTATGAATAAATAAAAAGATTGAAGAGCAGTGAGGGCCCAGTGAAGTTTGAGAGCATGCATTTATAATGGGCCCTGCCTGCATTATTCTGTGACTTCCAGGATCACTCAATATCCTAGGGAAAGGTCCAAAAAGAGTAGGCAGTGGGAGCCAGTTTGGCCAGTGGAAAGGTCAAGGTAGTGAAGAATTCATAGTTGACCAGGGTACAAGTTAAATAAAAAGCCCAGTGTGACTAAGGAGGAACAAAAATCCCAGGGCAGAGTGGGGGATTCAAAATGAAGATTTAAGGGGTATTATGGGAGAGCAAAAGATGGCAGTGAAGGAACCTGGCATCAGAGAGAGAAGAAATTAAAGTTCTAGACCTCAGAAAGAAAAGGGTACCTTGTAATAACTGGTGTTGGGTGTAGGTGTCATCAGCCACACCTGTGCTATGGAGACAGAAGTCACTGGAGTCAAGAAGAGCATACAAGATCCAAGAGGGCAGATGGACAGTCAGCAGTGATGTTTTGTGGCTTCTCAATAGGGGTATGTCCTTGTAGAATGTATTTCTCTTGTGAGATAGTAAAGATGTGGTCCATTGTTGAATATCGCGTGTAAAAGTTTGCTTTTTCCCTTCAATTCATATATTAGCGATCACATAGGGCAGGAGTTACTTAGATTCTCTAGATCTCTTATTTCATATTAAGGAGTTCTGGGATGTTTTTCTGGATGCACTCCTAGGGAGGACTTTGGGGAGACTATGGGCCAATCAGACAGGATGAGGAGCCATGAACAGATGGAGAACTGCACCACTGGAAGAACCCCTGAAGTCAAGATCATAGACCTATGTGATCACATATTTCAGCGCCTGTGTGTATATGAATATAGATATATAGATAAAGATGTAGATATATATATACATATGTATGTACATATATATACATATATCTATGCATATATGCACACATACACATATACATTAATTGAGTCGTATATAAAGTTAGGAGGCTGAGTGGAACAAGGACTACACTTGGAATGGGCAAGACCAGGGTTCCAATCTCACCTCTGACACTTGCTGTGTAACTAAAGCAAACCATTTCATTTCTGCAGGCCTCAGGTTCTTCATCTGTAAGGTGAGGACAACAATACCAATGGTTATCTCATGGAATTGCTCTGAAGCTTGAATAAGGAGACATAAGTACTTTGCAAATTTGAATGTTCTCTGTACATATTAGTTATTGTTATTATAAGGTTTGAGCTGCATAATATATATATATATACTTAGACAATAGACCTTGTTAATTATCCTCCAGAGTAAATAACAGTAATAATAATAATATAATTTATATATCATGTTACATACGTTATCTCATTTGATAAGGAAAAATGTTCATTTTGCTTTGTAGAGTAAATAGATGGTTAGGAGAAGTAATAAGTGCACTAAATCATTTATGGGGTGTTTTATAATCTGCAAAGAGTCTTCCTTACAACTGTCATGTGGGGGAGGTGATAGAAAATTATTATCCCAATTCTATAGACAGGAAGGTTGAGATGCAGAGTGTTAGATGACCTGTCCAAGGTGGCAAAGCTAGCAAGTGTTGGAAGAAAGACTCCATCCAAGGGGTTCACTGACTGTCTTTCTGGAATTTGTAGTTCAGTGGGATAAGCATTCTCTCTTAGCCCTTAGAGCAATTCAGACTATGGTGTGAGGGTTGAGCCATACAGAACACTGGAGTTCTACCTGGAAGTTTTGGAAAGGATATAGGCAATCTGCCAGATAGGAAGGAGCTAGGACTACATGTACAGAGCATCAGCAGCAAAGGGGTGGGCATAAGAATGAGACTAAACCAGAACAGAGAAGGACAGAGGTCAAGGTGGGCAGCTGAGTGTCTGCAAGCATCTTTGGAGCAAAGAACTTATCCTAGGGGTACCTGCTGTAATCACCTCTTCAAGAACTGGGAGACACTCCAAAATATTTATTCCTTCCCCGGGTTACTCTCCTCAGGCCTGTCCAGCAACCCTCCTGATATACCTTCTGGCTGCTGTTATCTAAGAGTCTTCTGCAGCCTGATTGTGTTTCCTATGTAAAGAAACCAGAGGTTAGTCAAAAGGGCTTAAACTGTAAACTTCATCTGGGTTAAGAAAAAGGGAAAGGGGGCAGGGCAGGTCAATGGTTAGTGCATAGAAATGAGTTTGGGCTTAGAAATACCCAAAAGTCCCACTAGAGCACAAAGCTAAATCTCTGTCTGGATGGTGGGAATTTTCCTAATTGGAGGACTCTGAGCTATTATGAGTCTCTTAATAACTGTTTATCTGATATAAACCCAAAAGGAAAAGGACCATATGGACCTAAGGGCCATAGTCTTCCCCCTAGTTAAAAGAGAATTAATTGCCATAACAGGCTACATAGCTGGTTAAATTTCCAGAGATGATCACACCTCTCAGGGAAGACAGAAGCAAGACCTGAGGCCTCTAGGTGGCACAATAGATAGACCACTGGGCTAGATGTCAGGAAGACCTGAGTTCAGATTCAGTCTCAGATAGTTACCAGCTATGTGACCCTGGGCAAGTCACTAAACCTCTGTTAGCCTGAGTTTCCTCAACTAAAAAACAGAGATTGTAACAGCACCTACCTCCCAGGTTGTTGTAAGGGATTAAATGAAATACTAATTGTAAAGTGCTTAGCACAGTACCTAGTACATACTATAGACTATATAACTATTATTATTAATAATGTTGTTGTTATTTTCACTCCTTTCCAAAGGAGATAAGGGTACAAGAAAGACTGAATACTGGAAGGTCAACTCTCCCTTCTACAGGGCTCAGTGCTGCACAAGTTTTCTGACTCCAAATCTAAACCTCTTTCCATTACACCAAAGTACCTTTCAGAAAATAGCTATTTATCTATAATTAGCACCTAAATGTTTATTTTTAAAGGGTAGACTTCCTATGAATTCTAATGTGAAAAGAGGCCATCTCGACAAATCCAGATACAGGCCTCCCGTGCCCTGAATGTATCTTCCTGCCTCTCTAACAGAATTTGCAGAGCCAGGCATTTCAGAATCAAAGGGTTTTAAATTTACCTTAAACAAATATACTGTTTTGATAAGGAAACTCTTTAAAGTAAAGCAATTCTCTAACATTTTCTGCAGTTCCAGACTTCACTCAAACTAAAAACTACAAATAAAATTCATCAATGAGATCCAAGAACAGGCCTGAGTGAAAAACAGAACCTAAGTGTGAAAGAAGAGTATTTCCATGGAAGTCAACATGCTAGTGGAGTCAGTTGGTCAGTAAGCAATCATCAAACCCCTACTATGTGCAAATGGGCAGCTCTCTGGCCTCAGTCACTTACTAGCTGTATGACCCTGGGGAAGTCACTTAAACCCCTTTGCCTCAGTTTCCTCATCTGCAAAAATGAGCTGGAGAAGGAAATGGCAAACACCTCTAATATCTTTGCCAAGAAAACCCCAAATGGGGTCATGAAGAGTTGGATAGGACCAAAACAACTAAACAACAGTGCCAGGAACTGTGTTAAATTCTGAAGACACAAAGAAAGGCAAAAAATAGTCCCTGTTCTTAAGGAGCTAATAGTCTAACAGGAGAGATAGTTATGTATAACAACTATGTACAAACAAGCCATATATCAGATAAATTGGAGATAATCAACAGAGGAATTGGGACAAAATCCTTGTATAAAGTGAAGTTTTTAGCTGGAACTTCAAGGAAGCAAGGGAGGCCAGGCAGTGAAGATGCAGAGGGAAAACACCCCAGATAATGACTCCTTCACCCCACTGGTAGCTTCATGATATCTGGAGAACCTGATGAAGACCCCTCCCCTGGCCCCCTGCATCAAGTGGAACTCCTATGGAAAACTTTTGGGAAGATGCGGACGTCATATAGGAGAGAGAGATATGAATGGGTCCTTCTCAGCATCAGAGTATTTGGTGAACTGAACTACTAGTGGGTAGCTAAGGGAGATCAATCTAAAATCCCTGAGGAGTGACCACGTGGTATGTCTTGGGTAGACCACATAGCTGATAGGTACCATTAGTCCATTCCCTTGTCACCAGAGGGACGTTTCACCTAAAATATTCCCTCAGGGAGCATCATTTTTACCATAAGAAATTTTCTAGCATACTCCACACAGGTATTGTTTAAACTGGATTTCCAGCTTATGCAATAAAATAATACAGAGAAAAGATTCAAGAAAGTGTTTAACATAATAGGTGCAGTTAGATTTTTTAAGGTGTTCTGTCTAGGATGAGTCTGTAGAAATCTAATTGCTTTTTAAAAAGCATTTTTAGCAAAATCGTGATACATATGTTTTATAAGCAACATTTAAAGATGTAAACCACATCATAATATGACAGACATAATGAAAAACTATCCTAAAGACTTTCTATGAAACCACTTACCATCACACTTATGGTTTCCCATTTTCCTTGCATCATCAGATACAAAGCACTTATCACTAAAAGCAGTTTTAAGGTATTTTGTGAACAATTTATCTGAAGTATAAAGTGATATAATTATATTTTAGATACATCTTGCAACAAAGTAAATCCTTTCTATGGTCTCCTTGTGACAAAATCACTTAACATTAAAACATTCGCCAGATTTATTATAGCAAAAGATTAAAGTATTTACAGACCCCAAAAAGCTAATTTGACAAAACAAAGCTTATTATGAAATATGATGGGAAGATGAGACTACAAAAAAAAAATTCTCATGCTAGCTCATGCCTTTGTGAAGACTTTGCACTTATCTCAAGATTTAAGGTGCTAATTATCTTCCAAAAATAAACACAGTTGTGAAGTGGTCTGTTTCCTACACACTCCGTTTCTCTTCGACATTCCAATAGTCACCCATAATGGCACAGTGGAAAGCTATGATCAAGCAATTACTGGCTAAATGTGGACTACGTGTTAGTCCCACTGATGGTAGAAACTTCACACCAAGGGGCACCATCAATGTCCCACCTTCTTCATATGCAAACAAAGTATATGAGTACCCACTCGACGCATCTTATTGATCCCAAGAAAATGGTAACCCAGTGGGATTCAGTCCCTCACGAAATGTCAGAAAGCACTGAAATGATTACTTCAAACACAAGACAAAACAGAATCATTAAAACAACAGAATAACTGAAAATAGAATAACTACCTACATGTTAATTATGGAAGGAGATTGCCCAAATACATAGAGCCATTTCTGTGAAAATCAGACTTTGAAGAAGACATATTAAATATATGATTATCTATAGGCAACATGCCCACAGTTCTTGTTTTTTATTTTTGCTTTTAGAAAGCAAAGAGGTTAGAAGGGAAAAAATCACATAAGCTGGTTTATTTTTTTTACAAGACAATGTTAAAAACAATTGTAGGTTAATTATAATTCATAAGATCATACCACCATAGATTTGGAGTGGAATCAATGGCTGGGATCATCCAGTCCAACTCCCTTCTTTAATGTATGAGAAATGGAGGTTCAGAGAAGGGGAAATGGTTTGCTAAATACCACACAGTAGTAAGAGATAGATATAAGATTTGAATTCAAGTTCTTTGATTCCAAATCTAGTATTCTTTGCACATACTTCCCAGGTAAACATCTCAATTTATTCAAGGAAATGTCTTTTCTACATAGTTTCACAAATATATACATATATAAAACTCAATTTATAGTAGGCAGGCATAAATTTAGAACAATGTAACATTAAAATGATCAAGAACCAGCAGATACAATTAATAAAACACTTTTAAAATACTTATGTAGACACTTCAGTATAACTGAGCATAGACATAAAGAATCCCTCATAGATACATGCATACATAAAACATGCATGCATACATACATACATACATGCATACAAACATACATACATTCATTATTAAGCGCTTACTGTATGCCAAGAACTGTACTGTGCTACAGGGATACAGAAACAGACAAAAACAAACCTTGCCTTCAAGCAAGGCACCATAGAGGGATGTCTGAAGATGGGTAAGAGTCAGAGAAGGAAGAAAAGTAGGATTTGGGAGCTAGAATAGAGTTGGATGCTTGACTCTGGACCCAATAAAGTAACAGCTCATCTATCAGAGCCCGGTGTGGCATTAGGAGCAGATTCTGGGTTTCTGATGGGGAAGAGGTGAGTATGACAGAAGTGACATGGTTGATGTTGGCTATGGACAAATCTGAAATAAGAATGCAATAGGGGAAGGACAGCAATAAAAGAGATCGCTGTGCCTTTTTTACCTTTGCAGGGGATGAGACGGAATTCGAGTTAATTTTCCTTTATAAACTTCAAAGAGGATTTGAGTTGGAGAAAGGAGAACACTGACAGTGGATAAATCACCAGTCTTGAAGGCAGGAAGATCTAAGTACAAATCCAACCTCAGAATTTACTAGCTGTGTGACCCTGGGCAAGTCACTTCAGCCTGTTTGCCTCAGTTTCCTCTTTGGAAAATAGCATGGGAAATGTCAGACCACTCCAGTATCTCTTCCAAGAAAACCCCAAAAAGGGATCACAAAGAGTCAAACATGACTAAAAAAAAAACTAAGCAGGGACAGACTAGTACTGAATAATGGAAGGCTTGAAGCCAATGAAGATGTGAGAGAGATGCAGTTTACCATCTTCCCCTGAATAGTTTTATTCTAGCCAAGTGATATAAAGAATTGAGAGAGTTTGGCAGCAAAACTTGCTATTAAAGAAATCCAATTATCATCAGACAACTGCTGAAATCTTTATCTCACTTTGTCAAATTAAGTACAATCTAACATTGTGAGAGAATCGAGGTTTCAGGCCCCCAATTATCTCTGCCCTAAACTATTATAATCAACTCCCAACTGATCTTTCCACCTCCCCTCTAAACCCTCCCCAATAATTCCTTCACACTGGTTGCCGCCTGAACAAGCTTCCCAGTGTACCACCAATCACATCACTCCTCTCCTCAAAAACCTTCAATGGGTCACCATTCCCAGCTGAATATGATTTAAACTACTTTTTCTGGCATCCAAGATCTCACACACACACACACACACACACACACACACAGGCTTCAACCTTTATCTCTCACGGCTTCCCTTCACCTACTCTACCCTCCATCCAGACTCACCCTCCCTGTTCTCATCCTGCTACCTCCGGTGCCTGCAACAGACTTCCAGGAACCCCTATCACCACCATCTATGCCAGTTAAAATCCCTTTCTTATATCATGACCCAATACTATGTGTCACATGAAACCTTCTCTACTCTTCCTAGATAAAACTGATTTCTCCCTCCCCAGACTTCATTAGGATCTCCCCTTTGCATTTTTTGCATTCTGCCTTATAATTACTTTTTCACATACCAGCTAGATTGGAAGCTCCTTAAAGCTGAAATATGTGCCTTATTACACTTTTGTATCCCCACCCAGCACAGTCCCTTGTATATGGTAGAGATGGGGGGAAAAGAGTGGATCTAGGATTCCACAGGCACATCAGACTTCTAATTGAGGATAATTTCTTCTTACCAATGCAGATTGGCACATTCTCTGCAACTCATTAGAAAGTGCCTAGAGCATGGGTGTCTAACTCAAGTTAAAGCAAGGGCTAAGGTAACAGAGGATCCCTGCAGGCTGCATATTGATTTAAAATGTAATGTTATCTATATTTAATTGTATTTTTATTGATTTTATAAAATATTTCCCTATTATATTTTAATCTGATTCTAGTCACATTCAGGAGTGTTGGGGGCCCCCAGTGCTTGACACCTAAGTGACTTAGCCAGAGCCATATGACCTGTATGAGTTGAGATAAATTATTATTTCTCTCTTATATTAGTAACCAATCGTCAATATTTTAATATTTCAGGATCTAGCCCCATGACAGCTTTGGTTAAAGTACAGTGATTTTAATTTTTTTTAAGACTGGGTCTCCTATTTCACCCAGGTCAGAAGTACTGACCACTTATGAGCAATTCATAGGCATTCCTTCTACTAACCTGCTCCATTTCTGACTTGGGCCATTTCCTTCTAACTTGGGCAGCCTGGTGGTTTCCCATTTGCAGAAGCTCAGTATTCTGGTGTCAGACTTTAGTGTGGACACCCAATCAGCTTAGTCTACTGCGGCTCAGAACTCCCCAGCTCAAGCAAGCTACCAGCCTCGGTCTTATTTGGTAGCAGGGATAACAGGCATATGCCATCATGCCTGGCATAAGGCCATCTCTGTACCCACTTTACTGTGCTACCTCTTTTGCATATGGTAGGAGTTTAATAATTGCACGTTGTCCTGTATTTTGTACCTGAATGTTCTCTAAGCATCCAGAACATTACACATCCAAAAGAGAACTCATCCTCTTCCAAACCTATCCTTTTTCCTACTTCCCTATTTTTGTTGAGCATGCCACCATCTTCCTTCCAATAACCCATGTTGGAGTCATTCTTGATTCTTAATTCTCCTTCACACACAATGTCTTATTGATTGCCAACTCTTATTAATTCTATCACAACAATATCACTCAATCTATCCCACTTCCCTCCCATTGTGCAGCCTCTGGCTTAGTGGGTAGAGAGCTAGACTTGAAAGCAGGAAGAACTGAAATCAAATTCTACCTCAGACGCTGTGTGACCCTGGACAAATCACCTATCTTCTCTGGGCCTGTTTCCTCACCTAAAAAAATAAAGAGTCAGACTCAGTGAACTATAAAGTTCCTTCCAGCTCTAAATCTATGACCCTGTGTTCAGAACCTCATTACCTCTTGCCTGGACTATTTCAATAACCTCCTGTTTATTCTTTCAACCTCCATTCTTTCCCCTCTCCAACACATATAGCTGACAAACAAATATTTCTAAGCCACAAAATCGTCTCTATAACTACTCTATTCAAAATTCTTCAATGGCTTCCTATTATCTCTATAATAAAATACATCATCATCATCAGCCCAGCATTGAGATCCCCTCCAATTTGGTTTCTATCTACCTTCCAAGCCTTGTTATATATTACTTCCCTTCATTCACCCTCCATTCCAATCAAACCTGTTAACTGGCTGACTATTCACCTGAGATGACATTCTACATCCTGCATCTTTGCCCAGGTGCATGCCAGGCATGTACCTCCCTCATATATATGGCCTAGAATCACTAGCTGCTTTCATAGTTCAGGTGCCAGCTTCCAAGTTGAAGTCTTTCTTGAGCCTCACAGTTTCTCATGCCCTCTCCCTATTGAAATTTCTTGTCTATTGAAATTATTGTCTCTACTTGTATAGGTGGTTGACCAGGAAAATCCACTAATCAGCTTAATGAGCTCATAGTATAGCCAGTCTTTGTTTGGGATTTTGCTTGCATCTCCCTGTGAAGGGTACAGCCATACCCATTCCCAACTCAGTGTGGACCTCCTGGTGATGAATTGGTTGGCTCAGGCTGTTGTAAGACAGACTGTCTCTTGTTGCTAGGCTATAAAAATGAAGGGGGGAAGGAAGCCCTTTTCCTCTTTTCCTGAGAGATCTTGATAGAGCATCACAACTAAGAACTGAGCTGAATAAGGAAGGTAGAAATGGGGAGGGGGTTCCTATGGATTTTTTAGAACCATCCCCTCCCTACCCCACTGGTAGTTATTAGATGCATTGGAGCAGAACCACATGGAAATTGCATATGCTTTCACTCACATGGAGAGTTCCTGGCTCACTAGCCTTGGAAATGCAATAGCAGATACTCTCAGTCCAAGAGACAGTGTTGTGGAAGGGGGAACTATGTGGCCAACTGATAGGAGTTCCTCTACCCCAACACACTAGGTAGAGAAGGGCATTTGTTGGGTAGTGCCAGACTTGGGGTTCCCTGCCTAATGACATCAATTTTGAGAGTTCTAAGACACTGCCTTCTAAAGAGAAAAGGGGAGGCTGCACATGCCTATTGGGAATGAATTTCACACATGATCACTGGAACTGAAAAGACAGCAAGGGACTAAGCCATAAGAGGGGAGAGTAAAAGCCTAGATTTTTGCCCTCCTTTCTTACTCTGAATTATACCTCCCTAGCAACCACAAATTCATTTTCCTTTCAGTAGGAATCCAAATGTTTAGGGTAGTAGCAAGAAGGTGAAGATAGATAGACAGATAGACAGACAGACAGACAGACGGACGGATGGATGGATATATGCATATATATACATATATCTGGAGATAGAGACATGCAGATATATTGAGATACATGTGTATGTGGAGAGAGAGGGAGAGGGGATCACTCTCCTTCTGGGGTGAATGTGGAAACCACTGGAATGGGAAAATTGTATTATTTATGGACAGTGCCTTTTCTGTGAGGTTAAATGCCCTATACCTTCTATGTGGCAGCTAAGTAATGCAGTGGACAGAGGGCTGGCCCTGGAGTCCAGAAGACTCATCTTCTTGAGTTCAAATTTGACCTCAGACAAGACACTTACTAGCTGCGTGACCCTAGGCAAGTCATTTAACCCTGTTTCCCTCAGTTCCTCATCTGCAAAATGAGCTAAAGAAGGGAATGGTAAACCATGCCAGGATCAAGAAAACCCCAAATGGGGTCACAAAGAGCCAGACATGACTGAACAACAACATACCTTATACGTTGCAACCTTAAGTGTTTCAATGGGAGCTGGTGACCTCTGAACCACATTTGTGGATACTTGGGTATGATTAGGTTAGATCATGCCCAGGAAACCTGTGGGCTTGAGGCCACATGTGACCTTCTAGGTCCTTGGGTGTAGCCTTTTGACTGAGCTCAAGTTTTACAGAATAAATTCTTTTATGAAGAGGATCTGTTCTGTGAAGTTTGGGTACAATCAAAGGGCTGCACTTGAGGACCTAAAGGGCCACAGATTCCCCACCCCTGAAGTAGATTCATATGTGTGCAGGTAAGTGTTTAACAACTGGCTCTCTGAAAACACACAACACATTTTTTTTAGTTTTGGCTGCATTATTATCATTCACCCCTGCATTTTCTTAAGTCTAGACAAAACTTCACAGAACAGATCCTCTTAATAAAAGAATTTATTCTGTAAAACTTGAGCTCAGTTAAAAGGCTACACCCAAGGACCTAGAAGGTCACATGTGGCCTCAAGCCCACAGATTCCCTGGGCATGATCTAACCTAATCATACCCAAGTATCCACAAATGTGATTCAGAGGTCACCAGCTCCCATTGAAACACTTAAGGTTGCAACGTATAAGGTATGTTGTTGTTCAGTCATGTCTGGCTCTTTGTGACCCCATTTGGGGAACCTGCATCCTCAAGGCTACTTGTGGCTGTCTAAGTCCTCGAGTGCAGCCCTTTGACTGATTCCACATTTCACTTGGTCTTGACAATCAAGAAAACAACAAATCAAGCCTTTATTGGTAGAATTTGTTTATTTCTGAGGCGTAAATCCTCACTGAAAATTTTAAAACTGGGTCTAATAAGCCTTTGAGGTGATTCTAAGACACCTCTGGTTATATTCAAAATATATCCATAAATTTCCTAAAGGAAGAGGTATGATGATTGGAGAGGCTCTGTTACTCAGCCTGATCTTTATAAGTCTCTGGGAACTGGCCCAGGACTTACCTTTAGCTGTGTTCATGTGGTTTTCTCCCAGTAGAAAAGAATTTATTTAGGGGCTGGGAATCTTATTTTTCTCTTTGCATTCCGAGTTCCTAGCACCATGTCTTCCTTGCACACAGTAGGCAGTTACTAAACATTGGCTGAATTGAATTGAGATTGAATTGAAGGTAACAGTAATAGTTGGTCATTTGGAAAGAAAACATTATTCAAAGGAAAGAGAAGGGTTGGTAATTAATTATGTTGTTTATACTTCATCTCTGTAGATAGTCAAACTGGCTACTTTGGAGAAAACAACTTCATTTGGAGCCTGAAGTATCTGTGCTGACTGTCTATGTTGAGCCAATAAAACAGCCACTTACTGGATCCCCTCTTCCCTTGGCACTGTGAAGACATAGAAGCTTAACTTCTCTCTCCTTGAAGAGTTTCCAGTTCCAGATGGCATGAGGAATGAAGCCTCTTGTTTTTGCCTTGCAAGATCTGGCTGTTTTGGAAAGGGTTCCCTTCTCTTGCCTCAAAAGCTGAGTCTCAAAGAGAGTCTTTTGTTGTAGCCACTGCTGATTCTCAGGAAGATCAGCCCTTTGGCACCTCCTGAAGGCTGAATTCATCCCTGGAGTCATTGAATAACAAAACGCTTTAAATAGAACAACCTTTCCTCCCTATAAAAAGTCAGTTTTGCAGTTTTGGTAATAAAGAAGAACATGGTGGAGAAACCAGCTTAGTAGTAATTCACCAACACCACCCCCAATACATTCCCACATAGGAATATGAAAGCATGTCATCTTCTCTAGTGTTAACAATCCAATTCTAAACAAAAAAATATTGATTTATTCAATGGCTACTATAAGCAAGGAACTCTACATGAGCCTATGGAGGCAATGTCCTCCAAGGAAGGGCAGAAAAAGAGAGAAATAGATTTGCCTCTTAAAGCACATTTCAAATCAATCAACAAGCATTTCTTTATTTTCTCCAAGTACATGTAAAAAAAATTTAACATTCATTTTTTAAAAGTTTGAGTTCCAAATTCTCTACCTCTCTGTCCTCCCCCCACCCTGAGAAGGCAAGCAATTTGATATAGGTTATACACATGCAATCATGCAAAATATGTGTCCATATTGGTCATGTTGTGAAAGAGACATCAGAACAACAACAAAAAAGAAAATCAAAGACATTTTTAAAATTATGCTTCAAATTCCCTAAGTTAGAGGTGTGCAGTATTTTTGAGTCCTTTGGAATTGTCTTAGATCATTATATTGCTGAGAATGGCTAAGCCGTTCACAGTTGATCATCATGCAATATTGTTGTTACTATATACAACAGTATTTTGTATCAGTTCATGTAAGTCTTCCAAGGGTTTTCTAAAATTATCCTGCTCATCACTTGTTATAGAATAATAGTATTCCATCACAATCATATACCACAACTTGTTCAGTCATTCCCCAGTTGATGGGTATCACCCTCCCAATTTCCAATTCTTTGCTGCCATAAAAAACAACTACTATAAATGGGTCCTTTCCCTTTTATAAAATATATATATATATATCTGGCATACAGACCTAGTAGGGGTATTGCTGGATCAAAAAATATGTACATTTGATTGCCTTTGGGGCATAGTTTCAAATTGTCCTCCAGAATGGTTGGATTAGTTGACAATTCCACCAACATTAGTGTCCTGATTTTCCCACATCATCTCTAATATTTGTCATTTTGCTTTTCTGTCATATTAACCAATTTGATAGGTGTGTGGGAATACCTCAGTACCTTGTTTTAATTGCATTTCTCTAACAAATAATGGTTTCGAGCATTTTTTGTAGGACTATAGATAGCTTTGATTTCTTTGAAAATTGCCTGTTCATATCCTTTGACAATTTATCAATTGGGGAATGACTTGTGTTCTTATAAATCTAACTCAGTTCATTCTGTATTTGAGATATAAGGCCTTTAGGAGAGAAACTTGCTGTAAAAATTTTCTCCAGTTTTCTGCATTCCTTTTGATCATGGCTGCATTGGTTTTGTCTGTGCAAAAACTTTTAAACTTAATGTAATAGAAATTATCTGCTTTACATCACATAATGCTCTCTGCCTCTTGTTTGGTCATAAATTCTTCTTTTATGCAAAGGTCTAAGAGGTAAATTATTCCATGCTCCTCTAATTTGTTATAATATTATCCTTTATGTCTAAAACATGTATCCCTTCTGACCTAATCTTGGTATGCAGTGTGAGATATTGATCTATAACTAGGTTTTGCAAAACTGCTTTTTCCCAATTTTCCCCGCAGTTTTTGTCAAATAGTGAGTTCTTGTCCCAAAAGCTTGGATCTCTGGGTCTATCAGATACTGTGATCATTTACTACTGTGTATTGTGTACCTAATCTATTCCACTGATTCACCACTCTACTTCTCAGCCAGTACTAGCTTGTTCTGATGATTACCACTTTATAAAACAGTCTGAGGGCTGGTACAGCTAAGTCACTTTCCTTCACAGTTTTTTATTGATTCTCTTGGTATTCTTGACCTTTTGTTCTTCCACATTAATTTTATTATTTTTTGTAGCTCTAATTTTTGGTAGTTTGATTAGTATGGCACTGAATAAGCAAATTAATTTAGGGAGAATTGCCATTTTTATTATATTTCCTTGTCCTACTCATGAGCAATTAATATTTTTCCAGTTGTTTAGATCTGACTTTATTGTGTGAAAAGTGTTTCGTAACTGTACTCATATAGTTCCTAAGTTTGTCTCAGAAGGTAAACTTTCAAGTACTTTACATTGTCTTCTATCGTTTTAAATTGAATTTCTCTCTCTTTCTGCTGGACTTTGTTGGTAATATCTAGAAATGCTGATAATTTATGTGGGTTTATTTTGTATCCTACAACTTTGTTAAAGTTGTTAATAATTTCAAAGGATTTTTAGTTGATTCCCTAGGATTCTCCAAGTATACCATCACACCATCTGCAAAGAATGATAACTTTGTTAACTTTTCTCACTGTGTATTCTAATTTCTTCCATTTTCCTTTCTCTTCTCATATTGCTAGCATACAAGCATTTCTCACACATCTACTGTATGCTACACACTCAGAATCGTACTAAAGACACAAATACAAAGGAAGATGGTCCCTGACCTCAAAGGGTTTACATTCTACTAACAGGACCTTTCCAAGGGTCCTTGTCTTGCTTCCCTTGAAATCCACTGCCCAGAGTAGCATTGTGGTTTGTTCTTTCTTTTTTTTTTTGATGATTTGTTCTTATGATAGCACTGGCCATAAATTGACAATGAATGGTAGTATCCTACTCAGGTTTTATCAGGAAAGCCCTTGACCTTGGCTACTCCATCACACCATGGAAATTAAAGTTAAATAGTGTAATGGAGAAAAGGGGGATTTGTTCCATATTTAATAATTAAATCCAGATATATGATCAAATGAAACCATACAGTATATTAGGTAGCAAATGAAAAAGGAATTGTTCTCTAGGTGAAAGTATCAATTCTATTAAAAGGTAAAGGGATAAGAATAGACATCATACCATACAAATCACAGCATCTTTTAACCAGTTAGGAGCCACTTCGATGAGAAGCTTTGCCGCTTAGGAGTGAGAGTGACTATAGAATCTCAACAAATTATCAAAGAAAGATTGATGCACCCTTTCACACTTTAGGATCTTGCATATTTATTAAAATGTCTACAATTTAGCAGAATGACTTGACAGATGCTAACCTCTTGCATTACAAATCTTTCACTTTTTAAAAATAATAATAATAATAATTCTAACTGACAGGTCCTTATTCACACTCCGTGTTCCAGTTTGGCCCACAAGAACATATACTGAGAGGCCGCTTGTCTCTGCTAAACCTGTATCACAGAATGACTTGACATTTTCTTGTGATTCAGGAAAAAACCTTTATTCTTTTAAAATGTACTGTGAGCCGTTGGTGTGAACTTCCTCTTACAAATGGATAGAGTTCTATTTCTCCTGCTTGAAATTTATAATTTTATGTTTATTTAGTTTTCTATGTGAGTAATTTATGAAAGATATGTTATTTAATATCATTTCAGATTTACCTTTTAAATAGCTGAAATGTCTAATTTTTCTACCCAAATTTTACCTTAGTTTTTTTATTTACAAAATAATTCATTTCTTTGACAGCACAAAGTCCATCTTTTCTTTTTCTACTTCAGACATTATTAGTAGACATTTTCTACTTTAGACATCTACTTTGTACATTAGACAATCATTGGGATTATTTCTGGCCAGAATTTTTACCATTACATATATGCTGCCTTGATTTCTTCTTCAATAAACATTCCATCCAAAAGTCAATCTGAAAATGCTGGATGTAAATCTTCACAGTAGACTTAAATGAGGCCAGCCTCCTTTTTAATATGGAAAATGGTGCCATAAGAGTAAGATTACAGGAAGGCCTCATGCCCACCACCAAATTTTCTAGCCTATACTCACCTCTCCATTTTATCTTCTAATCTAACTCAGGGTATAACTAAATAGACTCCCTGATCCTTAACAAGCACACAGAGCAACCATGAAAATCAAAACTAGGGCAGCTCTAATCTTAATCCACAGAAAATATACAACTCTTCATTCAGTATAAATAAGTACCAGGAAAAATATCTCTACATGCCCCCAAAATATCTCTCCCCCTCACCAAATCAATGCTTGAAATCCCATTAGCAATTTTTGGTTTTAGATTAAGCATAGTCTTGTCCTGGGATTGTCTTTTAAAGAGTCACTTACTCTTAGAAGGGAAAAAAATAAGCCTTTTAAAACATTACAGACTCAGAGACAGAATAGATTATAATGTCATAGATTTAGAATCAGAAGGAACATTAGGGATCATTTCATTCACTCTTCATTTTACAAGCCAGAATATTGAATCCTAGAAAAATGAAATGATTTCTAATTTCAAGCAGGTAGTTAAGGGCAGCTAGGCGCCATAATGGATGGGATGGTAGACCTGGAGTTAGAAGACTCTTCTTCCTGAGTTCAAATCTGACCTCAGGCTCCTATTATCTGTTTGACTCTCGATAAGTCACTTAATCCTATTTGTCTCAGTTTCCTCATCTGTAAAAATGAGCTAGAAGGGAAAATGGCAAACTACTCCAGTATCTTTGCCATGAAAATACCAAACAGGGTCATAGTCAGACATAACTAAATCAAATGAAAACAACAACAAAGTAAGGAGTAGATTCAGGATTCAGACTCAGAGCATCTTATTCACAATTTAGCACTCTATATAGTACCCCATTTTATAGAACACTTTCCTCACTGATGGAACAGGGGCTTCCTTGGGAATCATTACTACTAAAATCATACCATGTAGATAGCTGCGTACCCTACATATGTGTAAAGATGATCTTGCCCCTCCTACATTTTCTCAGCATCATCAGTGACAACTTTATTCAATGATTATGTCTATGTGAAGCTATTAAAAAATACAAAAGAGATAGCCATATCTAGGGGGTTGAAGATTGTGGCAGGCCTCAGGTGCTGTTAGGGGATGGGATTTGCACTGGACCCCTAAAAGGAAAAGACCATGTCTTTAGGACCTGAATCCCAAAACTCCTGAACTGAGTTTGTGGCAGTTGCCTGAGGCACCTAGTCCATCCTAGTACAGACCTTTTAACTGCTCTTTCATTGGGGCACTCATTGACTACACCCGCCCCACACTAGGCTACTTGACACTTTTTGAGCCTTCCTGTATGAATGTGTCCATCTTGCCCCCATTAAATTGCTCATATTCTTAAAATCCTGCCCGCTTCTATTGGCCACAGAATAAACCTTGTCTCAGACTTCAAGAAGGTATGAGTGATCAGATTCTTTCAAGGCAGACCCATAACCTTTGCCCTGTCATTTTGGGTTCTCAGTGCCCTTAGAACACAACAGATGCCACAATTTCACCCCCACCCAGATTCTATTACAATCGAGAGAAAGACAGACAGACAGACAGAGACAGAGAAAAGACAGGGAGGGGGCGGAGACAGAGATAGAAAGAAGAGAAGGGAGAGACAGAGGCACAGAGAGAGTTGGAAAATATTGAGAAAATGGTACCACTACCTGGTGCTTTAAAGGAAAAAAAGAACTGAGACTTATACATTTCCATTATTTGATGGAGGCAGGGATCTGCTGACTGGTACCAAACACCATCTCTTTTCTTATTTTGTCATTGTAAGGAGACCAGTGATTTTATTCCTGGAACGAAGGCATAACAAAGACAAGAAATGTAGAACAAAACAAACAAGGCTGAGATTACAGAAGCTTTGTTAGCTCCAAGCTGATTTGCATAGCAACCAGGGTCATTATGGGAGTTGAAAAGAATTTTGCCACCCCAGTTCCCCATAGTTCCTTTGCAGTTTTTCTAAGCAGAATAACCAGAACATTTTGAAGAAACAGAATAATGAATGATAAAGAGTGCAATGGGATTGAAAAGAATAGTTTAACCCAAATCAGATAATAGACTGGATTCAGAAAGCCTAACCTTCCCCTGCCCCACCACCACCAAAAGAAAAAAAATTAAACGCAGGTCAAAAGCCAGCCTTAAAATGCCAAGGTTTCACTAGTTAGTTGGCTGGGTTCAGGTGACTGGGACTCACCTCACAAAGAGCCAAAGATGACCCTTGGGGCTATAATGCTAAAAAATTGGCAGATCCTTCCCTCTATGGAAGTGATTCTCAACCTTCCTAATGCCATAATACATAATACAGTTCCTCATCTTGTGGTGACCCCCAACCATAAAATCATTTTTGTTGCTACTTCATAACTGTAAGTTTGCTACTGTTATGAATCATAATGTAAATATCTGATATGCAGGATGTATTTAAATTGAACATAACACACAGGTTGAGAACTGCTGTTCTATGGGGCAAGAGATCACAGAGATCCTGAAGTCATAGCAAAGAATGATATGGCAAAGTATGATACAGTAGAAGCATTGAAAACATCCAGTGAGAGCAATGAAGCAGAAAATAGAGAGTAACATAAGCCAGAAGCTCAACAAAGAAAGCATCTCACCTAAGGACATCACTAGGGTACATCTGCAGTTCTGCAGCATTGAGAGTATGAGTCGCCCTGGTTGTGTGGGTTTCCTTTGTGTATACTTCTTCCAAATGTTCCCTTACAACATGTGGCCCCTTCATACATGTTCTCTAGACATGTGTCTCCTCTTCCACTGTTGGTATAATAGCCTTTAGGAGAGCGTGCCCCTGACTAGAGAGAGCGGTTTTCTTCTTGTTACTTGTCTTACTATGCTGTTTAATTGAATGTCTTTTGCTTTCAACAAATGGGTCCTCTGGTTGGCTAACAAAAGAAACACATGGATGGGGGCTTGTAAGCTAAGGTTTTGAATGACCAGTAACTCATCCTCACCACATTCCTTGAATTTAGAATTACATGGCAGAGGGAGAGGAGTGCCCCATTGCTAGGTGTTTAGCAGTCCATATGTTGTATCCTCCAAAAGAATGTAGGCATTTTTAGAGCAGGGATGCTGGAGAACCCGAGCATCAAACACAGCACCTTACATATAGGATGAGGATAAGGACTGGATGATTTCATTAGCAGATGATTTCATTAGTAGAGATTTCATAGTAGGCCTGTGCAGGTCAGCACCCTCTCTACAACAGAGTCTTGGACAACTATCTAGAGTACTGAGAAGTTATATGACTTGCCCAGGATCTCAGCCAGTAAGTGTCAAAGGCAATACTCAACTATGAGCTCCTTAAGAGTAGAGACCCTCATTTGCCTTTATTTGCAGCAATTAGTACAATTCTGACAAATAGTAGGTGCTTAACAATGTAAAATATAAAATAAATATAAAATTATGCCTAGATTATCACTATCATGTTATTATTTATTATATATTACTTTGTGCTACATGTATCATATATTCATATTATAATATTATTTGTATTGTTATAGATTATAATAACAATACTTATAAAAGGTCTAATAAGGCACTCAATAATTAGAGGCAGCTAGGGCCACTGTGGATAGAGCATTGAGCCGGGAATCAGGAAGATCTAAGTTTAAACCCTACCTCAGACACTTACTATCTAAGTGATCCAGAGCAAGTCATTTAATCTCTGTCTACCTCAGTTTCTTCAACGGCCAAATAAGGACAATAATAGCACCTGCCTCCCAGGTTTGTTCTGAGGATCATAGGAGATGTTTGTAAAGTACTTAGCACAGTGCCTGGCATACCATAGGTGCTTAATAAATGCTTGATGTTTCTTTCCTTACTCCTCAAATTCCCTTGTATGTATTTGCTTCTCTGTTTATATGTTGTATACTTCCAGTAGAGCATAAGCTATTTGAAAGCAGAGGCTATTTCATTTGTCACCAGGAGACAATATCCTGTGTCACTGCAGCAGTCTTAAGGAGAGAGACTATCTTTCCTTTTCATAATCATATTCCCATCCTTTAGCATATCTTAGTACCCTTTAGCTCACATTAAATGCCTGGCACATCATGGGCATTTAATAAATGTTTATTTACTGGCTGACTAATAAAATGCTCATTGGCTTCACTTCCTGGCCATCTTCTATCCTGCCTTTCACCTTATGTGCAGTGGGAGCTTAATAAATGTTTGTTGAATTGGGTAGCTGCTGAATACATTGATTCTGTTCACTCATAAACCTTCCCTTTATCTTGGTGCATTCATCAATTAACTGGATTAATACCAATAAAGCACTGAACTACCACAGAAAGGATAGGAATTTGGGCCCCACCTTTAAAGCCTGAAGTTCACCAGCAGAGGAGCCTTGAAATAAGTATCTGAGTGTAATATTCCTTCCATTCATTCTCAAAGGGATGCTTTCTGATTGGTGGATCCCAGAAGAAATATACTTTGATATCTGTATTCTCTTTCAGGAAAATTGGTTCTGCTTTATTAGAGAAAAGCATTTCCCCATTCATTTAAATGGAATTAAATCCTTGCATAATAGAATAATACTGTAACAATCAGAAATCATCTTAGTTCAATAACAGAGAATCACTTTCACTTACCAATTGTGTTTAAAATTGACTGTTTTGAGAAAGGCTTACCAAAGGCTGCTCCAGTTTCTAAGCCAACATAGACATCTGCTGGTACAGCACAAAAATTCTTCTGCCCACTGACTCCACACTTAGTTCAAATGATATAGACCACTGATCTTAGCCAAAGGCCCGATAGGTCTTCCTGGGAATCCCACACCAAACTGGGCTTACAGGATTTGGAGATGGAAGAGACTCTAGAAGTGATCATGACCAACTCCTTTATTTTATAGATGACAGAACTAAGACCCAGAGATATTAAGTGACTTCCAAAGACAGAACCAGGATTTGAACCCCAATCTCCTCTCTATAGAGCCAGTGTTCTTATCAGCTTATATACGATTCTGCCTTTCCAAATGTCTGTTACTCTCCCATTCAGATCCTGTTTGAGCCAGACCCATATATTCAATATCTATCAAATGTGGCATCCTACATGCATTCCTTTCTCTATGCCTTTGCTTATGCTGTGCCTGGAATACCCTTCTCAGTCTATCAGCTGGTAAGTGCTGAGCAGGAAGTTAAGGTGAAGCATTGGCTTGGGATCAGGAAGACTCATCTTCCTACATTCAAATGTGACCTCAGATACTTACTGGTTGTGTGACATTGGGCAAGCCATTTAACCCTGTTTACCTCAGTTTCCTTATCTGTAAAATGAGCTGGAGAAGGAAATAGCAAACTACTTGTGTCAATAATGAGATATTCACAACACCCATGATGGTTATGAATATGCTGGTATAGTTTTGGATCACAAAATGTAGCAAACTCTCCACATGGAAGGCAGAACCAAGGTCTTTATTCAGAAACTATAACACTGAGTCCCAA